>PVKE010007766.1:0-49637 GCA_004027555.1 Craseonycteris thonglongyai
AGAGACAGAGAGAGAACTGAACTGGGGGAGCTCCCAGTTCAGCATATGGTTCCACACGGACCGGGCCGGGATTCGATCCTCGGTCCCCGGCACTGCAAAGTGAGCACTTACTCGGTAACCCACTAAGCCATCCCGGCTTCCCCCAGAGTAAAACTTTGGTAATGAAAATAGTAAAATAGTAAAATAATAATTGAGCAAGTACTGAGTCCCAGGTACTGTGTTAAATACTATACATGCAGTCTCTATTTCATGGCAGTCCTATGAGATTAAAAAAAACAAAAAACAGCTGACCCAGAGTCACCTGGTAACTTCAGAAAAGCTAGAGCCTGACTTCAGGATCCATAACCAAACTATTATAATTGCCCATTTGGTCAAAAGCAAGCTTGTCCAACCCGCGGGCCACATGCAGTCAGGATGGCTTTGAATGCCACGCAGTGCAAATTCGTACTTTCTAAAAATATGAGATTTGTGGGTCTTTTGGGGAGAGGGTTGTTTTGTTTTGTTTTGGGTATTTTGGGTTGTTTTTTTTGTTTGTTTGTTTGTTTGTTTGTTTGTTTTTCAGGTTCTTTTTAGCTCAACAATTATCATTAGTGTTAGTGTGTTTTATGTGTCCCCCAAGGCACTTCTTCTTCCACTGTGGCCTAGGGAAGCCAAAAGATTGGAGACCCTTGCTCTAAATATCTTCAACCCCCTCTTGCTGTTGAAACAGAGGAGAGAGAGAAATTGCTCCATGTTATATTTACAAATTAGAAACTGTTAAAGACCTCTATTTTGAAGGCTCTACTTTTCCATTTGTTGAAAAACCTTTTTTCTATTTTTTTTTTATAGTTTTAAGGTTGTCCTGGGAGAAATATGGTGTTTGGAATCAGACTGATCTCAATTTAAATCCTAGTTCTGCTATTTATTATCTGCCTGATCTCAAATAAATTAATCTATCTTAAACCCAGTTTTCCTATTTGTAAGGAGATAAAATATGACAAGCTTAGACCGATATGTTCTGAATCTGCAATAATGGTAGGTCTTAAATATCTTTAAATGATACTGTACTTCTGTACTATTTTATTTTAAAGTATGTGTTATTTCCTTAATGACATGCAGTGGTGCATCCACGCTAATCGTAAATCACTTATCAACTCCTTTAATAATATTAAAGCAGTAAGATTATTTGGGTAATTTATGTGTCCTTTAATATAAGGTTATATTTTGTAGGACTATCAGCAGAAGAGTAAATTCTTTAATGTCGCCCAAACTAAACTTAGCAGTATGTTCTGTTCTCCACATTTCAACAATTATATAAGTGGTCATTTTCTTCAAAAATATTTCTAATTTTTATCCCTTCATTTCTAATCTCCACCTGTTCTGATTCAAAGTCTGTTAATTTTAATTCTTATCTGTATAGTAGCTTTATTATATACCTACACTTATTGTCCATCTGCTCTGTGCCAGGATCTTTGCATATGTAGTCATTCATTCCTCACAACTCTGCAAAATAACTGGTATTGTCTCCATTTTACAAATAAACTGTCTTGTGTTAGTTTGCCCAAGATCTAATAGCTAGTAACATGGTAACAGACTTGACATTTAGGTCTGTCTAACCCATGCCCATGTTCTTTCTAACACATCACATTGCCCCAGTATTAGTTGGAATTGCTTTCAAAGTCATACTATTTTTAAAGGATATATTTACCCAATAACTATAGCAGTTTTAAACTGATCATACCTGTCAGCAAGTACAAAGGTACAATAACTAACCATGCAGTGAGTTCCCTTTTATAATCCATATAGATCCCCAGAGTCATATCCATGATGTTATTTGTAATAGTTCATTGTAATCAATGCACAAAATATGATTCAATTTATTATACACAGTCTATGCGAGTACTACATGAATGTTATATACAGTATGCATAAATATAGGAAGCCATAGGTCCTTTATAAACTTTATACTTGAGGCTATAATAATAATAGAAATAAATAATCAACATTCTTTGACTCAGGTGATATAAATCAGTACTTAGGAAGAATAGGATATAAAATGAACTACAGGTAACACTGTATTCTTTACATCTAAGAGTGAGATCTGGGGAAGCCGGGTTAAGTGCTCGCTTTGCAGCCCCAGGGACCAAAAATCGAATCCCAGCCCCAGCCCATGAGCCCCACATGCAGGGGCTTCCTATGCAGGAGGCCCCCAGTTCGGTTCCCCCCACCCCGCCCCCGCTCCAATTCGGCCCCTGGCTCAAGGGGGCATGTCTCCCACCATCCACCTGTGTGGAACAAAACCTTGTTGAAAACTGATGACATAAAACTATGGAAACTGCTCTGGACTCTCCCCCTTTTCTCTCTCTGTCTCTCTCTCTCTCTCTCTCTGTCTCTGTCAAAAACAATAACATAAATCTTAAAAAAATAAAAATAAATAAAAGTGAGATCTATCCATTGTAAATTATTTACAGAGTTTGGGTATCCTGAGTATACAAGGGCTGTTGGAAAGGTATCCAGACATGTTAACTGTTCTTGTTATATTGACAATGGTTGTTTTTTTTCCAGAGAGCCCTAGTATACCATAAATGTCATTTGATAAAACATGAGGAGGTAATCACAGCTATATACCACACACACTAAAAAGCCTGACTTGACTCTGAATTGACTAAAGTGGGTGATTTCACACTGAAGGCAGTAAGGGAGACATGGAGGAATTCCTATTTTTAAGAAAAATATTCTTTGAATTTGGCATACTCTAAAGCAGTGTTCGCCAATAAAACTTCCTATGATGATGGAAATGTTCTGTGTATATTCTGTCTAGTGTAGTTGCTGCTGAACACTTGAAATGTGGCTAGTGCACCAAGAAGCCAGATTTTTATTTTAATATGGCTATGGCTATCATGTTGGCTGGTACAGCTCAAAATTTTTTGACTGAGTGATTAGGATAACATGCCAAAAGTACAGTGAATACTTTGAAAGGTAGATGTTTATAGGATCTCTCATAGACTTTTTTCTTTTCTTTTTTCCTATTTGAACTTGTTAGTTGGTAAGTATAACATTTGGATTTACAAAGCATTGTCCATTGTGAGACATCATCACCTAACACATTGCATGACCAATTGTATTTCATATTAAAAACCTGATTACTCTCTTTTCTGCTCCTTGGTTAACACCTATAAAATTCTGCACTGTGTCTCTCATATCTGTTATGTATCTTCTCTTTTGTTTTCTCACTCTGCCCGCTACTCCATTTCTTCATTTACAACAAAGAAAGAAATGCAGTGATAGTTCTCTTCCTCCCAAAACCTCCGCTAGAAAACATTGGCCATCTCAAGGTAAACAGCCATGGGAAGGCCTCTCATGATTGGCTGGGAATAATATGCATTACCAGAAAAGCATGAGCTATAGCTCTTCACCGTCCTTCTGCCATCCATCTGCAATGCTTCCCTAAAAAGGGCCATGGATTATACTCTCCTCTAGGTTTCCCAGTCTGGGTCCAGTATCAGCCAGTTCAGATCTTTAGGAAGAGTAAAGGTGAACAGAAATATTTCCTTCTCCTTGTATTTTGAAGGCCAAACTCATTTCAGTTAGAATAGAACGAATGTTGGAGAAGTTACTTTGAAAATGAGAGCAATTAACCTGGATTATGAATAGTAATGAAATACTTTTTCCTTGACAATGTACATTTGTTCTTAAGTATAACTAGAACATTTGGCCTTAAAAACATTTTGAAGTGTTCTACTGAGATACATTCTTAATAAAAAAAAGGGGGGGGGGGCGGGGATACATCAGTAGCCCTTATTGAATGGTCTTATGTTTTCTTATAAATATTCATAACTTCAATTTAGGCACAAATGTGTGGAAGCGCTAGTATAATTATTTCCAGGTTTGAAGTGCCAGTGAGGTGAACATTGGCTAACAAACATGCCAAAAGTTTCCCTACAGAGTAAGGAGATATGTAAATTTAAACCTGCAACCTGTGTGATGTCTGTTTGTTACACACATAAAGAAATTTTTCATGTACATCAGATCCAGAAAATCTGTATTAAAGTGCCTTAAAATACACAGAATTTTAAAATTGTTATTCTGTAATGTTTGCAGATTTTCTTTTGAAAGGCTTTATTTTTAATGTAATTGATTATTCAGAAAACACTTGAGTGCCTTCAGTGGGCAAACTTCTGTAGAGTTACTGTATATTAGAGAATCATAATCCATGGAAATAAAGTACAGAGATGAGGAACTACTTTATAAATGACACAAAGAATTTTCTAATTTGAACTTATTTTACTTCTTTTAAATTTTTATATCTTCTAATTACACTGGTTACGTACTTGCTAGGACAGGATAATATAACTGCCAAAGTTTAAGGAAAACAAAAGCATTGCTTATCTCTTCTAAATGGAGACATTTTTAGGGGTCAATTTTTATTGACTTTCACATGAGAATTATTTTCCTCTTCCTTCCCCCAAGAATTTATCTTGCTTCTTAAAAGCATATATAAATACCTAACATATATAATGGTCTTATAGTGCTGAATTCTTTTTTGGGAACTAATTGGTACTAGTATTTTCAAATTTGAGCAATGAAGGCCTTTTCTTGGTAACACCCTACAGATAGGAATTGGTCCTTCTTATCTGCTTCTTAAGCCCTTCCCTGCATGCTAACAATGCTTTGGATCTTTGTTCTGGCCCAAAGATTTTGCTTCCCATTGCTTTTTTGGGGGGAGCTGTCTGGTTGGGTCTGACTCTGGAAATAATGATTGTTGCTTTCTTGCTAATGATGACATGAGCTACCTAGTCACTGGGTTTTAAATAAAATATTAGTAGACTGTTTTAACCAACAAGTTTTGGGCCTGCTCTTTCCTCTCAAAAGACCTCATTAAGGGTTGGGATCCATATGAGTAGCAAAAAGGTTGTTTCTTATGGGATAAGAGGCTGGATAGCCTGTGCTAATGCTCTTGCTTTTTCCTACAGGCTCCTACCCAGAGATTCTACCCAGTGAAATTCCCACAGCAACGCAGGTAGATGGGGCTGACCTGGCCTCTCCAATGTCTCCTCGAACTAGCAAAAGCCGTATGTCCATGAAGCTGCGTCGGTCCTCTGGCTCAGCCAATAAATCCTAAGGAGACAAGCAGCCCAGCAGTGATCAGCAGTAGCACTTGCATGAACATGGTCTTAACCCTTTCAGGCCTTCATGTTTGCCATAACATGCATGTTTCTTCCTGAACATCATTTTTAAAAACACTGGATTTAAATAATTTGTAACTTAGTATTTTTGATTTGGGTTGTTTATTCAGTTTTCCCCCAACACTCCAAACTGCCATATTTTGGAGGTTGGGGTGGAGTTTTATTCTATACCCTTTACCTTTCTAGATAATTATGTCTAAGTAGTTTTACTTTTAATTTCATGATTAACTTTGAGCCAAAATATAATTGGACAGATAGTCTCATTATTTTATTTATCATGCCCCATTGCAACTTTATGAGTTCAGTAAATACATAATTTTCTTACAAATGTAAATTTTTTAATTTAAACATTTGTAAAGTTATAGTAAAAGTTGCAAAACTGTTAATGCACAGGATGTGTATGGATTATTTATGTTATGAAAATAAAACACTTAAATGATCTCTTAGCGTTTCATTCTAACTGAAATAATTTTAACATTAACATTTTCTTCCCAAAACAATGCCTCATTTCTTGGCTGTGCAGATGATGCCATGACATACCTGATAACCAGAAAAATCACTGTGCTGAACTTTATGTTTAGCTTTCAAATATTTTTCTAAGGCTTTTCTTTTTAAATGGTATCACTGTTAAATGCCTTTTGTGTGCGTGTGTGATTGTGACCCTTTATTATTGGCTACTAGATCCTGGTGTATCTTTTCTTTCTAAAGTACCAAAAAATGGGGGGGACTTGGGAGGAAGAAAGAAAGGAGGATAAAACTTTTCTGATATAATTGTGTTGCTTAACTTATATGTATTTAAAAAGAAAAGGGAACATGGCCCAGGAGTCTAAATTAAGTCTAACATTGTTAATACTGAATGTGCCGGTGCAGGTTGGTGAACATTCCATCCTCCAGAAGTATTTTCCTACTGTAGATAAGCTGCTCACATTTTGCTCATACTTGTTTTCAACAGGCATCTCCTAAGGAATTGTAGCATGACATCGGTACTAACTGCATGTGTAAATACATCATACTGGCAAACTATAAAATATAAATTATGTATCATCATTCATGTAGTATCTACAAATTTGTAACAGTGAAAAAATATATATGATATTTAATAATACAATAAAAATATTATCACTTATGTTCATGAGTGTTTTATATTTGTCTTTTATGTATTTTCAGACTTCATAGCAGGGCTATATGATTAATGGAGAAATATGAAGCATAAATCTAAGTTATCTTAATCATGAAAAATTAATTTGAATTCTCAGAATACACCCCCAACTTATTTCTCAGAGATTCTACCACACTCATTAAAAACAGGAAATTTTATACCTTCTTTTAAGGGCTTGGCAGAAACCACCCAATGCATTTGGCTAAAGCATCAGTTTGTCTCAGCCTCATGGTTCTTTGATTTCTAAAATTTTACTTTGTTTTAGAGTATACATTCAGGAACAAAACATTTTACAAGCAGGTTCTAAAACCTGTGCACTTAAGTTTTTATTTTTTTATAAATAAAAAATTCCTATAAAACTGTGGAAAATAAACTAAAGTACCTATGAAAGCTTATGTAGAAGATAAATGGCCCCGGGAACAAGATAAAACAATATAGACGGTTTCCCACAACCAAGGTGAAGAAGTACAAATAGGAAAATCAAACTAACTGCTTACACATTTCTATAGTTATTTCATTTTTTTAATGAATAGCTAATGCTATGTAACAAAACGGAATGAAAATACCAACTTGAAATAGTGAATTAACATGGTTAACTTTTTTTTTTTTTTTTTCATCAGGTAACACTATTCACTTTTTTTTAAAGGGCATTTTAAATTTCTGTTGACATTTTTGTGTGGTAAAGTGTCTTTAAAGCTTAGTGCATATTTGCCTTTTGGAGTTCAGTCTGTTCAGCTATACTTCTAAGGAAATTTTCCCATTGCATTTCCACGCTATTATATTCATTTACAAATGATAATTTCTACTGTCTGTATTGTGACTAAATGGATCACTAAGATTCTAAAGTAAGATACTGGCTTTTGGGATATAAGAAATGTGGCTTTGAAAAATAGGCTGTGTTCAGTGGAATTCTTGAGACAAACAGAACACAACAAAACACCAGCTATGTATATTTATTTGGTTGTAAGCATCTTACAAATACAGGCTATCTGTCAAGCAATACTCAGCCAGTGTCCTAAATTCTGGCTGTTAAGGATATACACTGAATATAGTTTACAAAAAATACTGAAACAGGTTGTTGGGGTGGGGGTGGGGATGCTGAATATTGAATTAATTGCCATTCCGTTTCATAATGGATTATAGTTAACATTTTTCTTATGCTGGACATAGTTTCATATATAACACACAGTATGAGATTTACAACAGAAGCATTAAACAATTTGGATGAAACAACTAAAACAGTCAAACTTCAGGACATGAGTTCTATATTTCCAAAAATCTATTATTTTTGAAAGGTTTAAAGTAAGCTCTTCCTGACTACACACAAAATAGCTGAAGGTGAGAATCTTGGGGGGGGTCTCAACTCCTTCCTGTAAAGTAGCACCCTCCAAGCACTAACTTAAAAATGGATTAATACTAGAAAAGGAGTTAACAAGGAGATCCCCACATCTCCCCAAAGCGCAAACATCCTCTTACACTTCCTGCCTATGGACACAGGTCTTAACTGCCTACCACCCACCTCTGTAAGTTTGGCACCAATCACATAACTTAATTCACAGAATATACAGTGCAAGATATCTGACCCTGTTGAGACAGAAACTACATAGGTGCCTGCGATGGCAAGAAAGAAAGAAAGAAAAGAGACTACCACTTTTGGTAGCTGGAATCCTTTGTAGACACTGAGACGCTCGCATTCACTGCGACTTTCCATAGGAATTACAAGTCATACAGGATTTATTAGTCTGCAGAGTTTGGAGGTGGAGGAATCCTATTTTCTTGGGGAAGTGCGAAGGAGTTAAAGCTGACAGTCCGTAACCACGAATGTTTACACCATATACGTACCTGTTCTAGAGAGGGGTTTTACATTTCGCTGTCCGCTTCTCTGGCGGAACATTGACTACCGGGACTTTGAGAAGAAGTAGGGTAAACTTGCAAGTTGAAGAAAAGACCTACAAATTCCCAGGATCTGTTTCCTCCAAGGCCAACCTCGCCATCTTCCCCGCCTCTCGGCCCTCAACAGCCTGGCCGCAAGGGCATCTGCAGCAGCAGTACCTGCCGACTTTCTGAGGGGTGGCACTTATTGATGTGCCGGGTCAGCCCCGGGGAGCTAAAAAAAGTGGACGGGCAGTGCTTGCAGGAGAAAATTTGCTGAGCACTCCCGTCCGATGCCGCTCCTGGGCTTGGCCCTTCTGGGGTCGCCCCGGCTAAAGCAGGCAGGAGCAACTCCTCCCGGACAGCATGCCACAGCCGGTGCTTGTCCCTGATCTCTGCGGATGGAAAGTGCGCCCCACACAGCGGGCAAGCGAAGGCCAGTGGGGCGCCACGTTCGGAGCCAAAGCCCGGGGCCAGCGCGCGGGCCGAACCCGCCTCGTGAGTGCCCAAGTGCTTGCGCAGATAGGCCTGGCGACGGAACTTTTTGTGGCAATAGGGGCACACGAAGATCTCAGGTCCCCCGACACCAATGACACTGCCTGGACCAGGTACCCGGCGCCCCAACACCCCCTCCGGGTAGGGGACCCGAGAGAGCGGCGCCTCGGGGTGGGACAACACCTGAAGGCCCCGGGATGCGGAGCTGTCCGAGTGCTGCTCTGCCCCGGAGCTGTCCCTGGTCTGCGGGTGCTGATCCTCAGTGCGCTCTGCTCGACTGTTCTCCTTCCCCTCAGCCAGGAACGATGCAACAGCCCCGGCCTCCGGGGAGGACGCAGAAGGAGGCTTCCTGTCCGTTGAGGAGACTGTGGCGGCGTTTGCCGCTACGGGACGCGGCTTGTGCCAGCGGCGATGCGAGGCGAGGTTGGCTGGGCAGCTGAAGACCTTGTCACATTCAGGGCAGCGGTACTCAACACGCACGATGCGGGAGCATCGGTGCTGAGCCAGCGCGAAGGGGTCTGCGTACTGCTCCTTGCACAGCTGGCAGATGAACTCCCCCAGGGGCGTGCGGCTGCCCCCCAGGCCCCGGGATGGGGCTCCGGGCTCCTCCTCCTTGATCTTCAGGCCCAGGACAGGGGACGTGGTCACTTCATCGGCGAAACTCAACTTCCTCATGGCCTTTGGCTTCTTGACTCCCGCAGCCACAGATCCAGACACGCAGCCCGGAGGTGCCTTGGCACGGCGTTCGCTGGCCACCGGCCGCTTCAGGCCGTGCAGGGTGGCCGAAAGGGGCGAAGGGTCCGGATGGAGCCCGGGCTCGGGAAACGGTGCCCGGAGCGGCAGCAGAAACTGCTCCCCCGAGGTCGGCGCAGCTGCTGGGGCCACTGAGCAGGAGAAGGCGGCCACGGCGGCGGCGCCCCCGGGGAAGGACTCGGCGGAGACCGGCGAACTGAGGCAGCGCTGCAGGAAAGTCCGGCGCAGCTCCGCACCCACTGGCTTGGCGGGGCTGGGACTGGGCCCGGGACCCTCTCTGCCATCCACCCTCCACTCTGCGCCTTCCCGCCCGTCCGCCCCCGGGCTCACCCCAGCCGCCCAACAAGGCGACCCCGACAGTTCTCGGGCCGCCGCCTCCTCCTCCAACCCTTTTCCGGGCTCCTCTGGGGTGGAGGGTGCTGCCCGCTCCGCAGTGGGCTGGGGGGCACTGGAAGTCTCCCTGGGGGAGGGCGGCACCCCCTGGGGATCCAGCAGGGGGAAGACACGCTCGAATAGGCGCACCCTATAGGAGCCGCCTGTCCGTTTAGTTCGCTTCACCAGGAAGCCCCTTGGCATGGTGGAGGCGGGAGCGCTCCGGGACAAGAAGTAACAGGGGCGCGACGGGGGCTGAGAGCTGGCGACCACCGCCGTTACCTCAGCTTCGCTACAGCCGTCATGCACCGGCCGGCTTTATAGCTGAGAGGCAGGCCGGGGGGTGGGGGTGGGGGCCGCCGGGCGGCCTTTGGGCTGGAACAGCCAATCAGGAGTGGGAGCGGGCGCCAGGGGGCGGGGCCATCGCCTGCCAGGTTCACGCGGATGCACCGGACAGGAGGCCCCGCGCGCCCCCTACGCCCCGGGCAGCGGCCTCCGCCTCCGCTCGCTGCCCCGGCCGCTGGCTTCGGGGCTGCCTGCGTTGCCGTCCCCCGCCGCCCACCCTGCGAAGCCGCCCAAAGGTAAGGACCGAAGTGTGAGGAAGCTCAGCACGCCCCACCTCAGCAGTCTCCAGGGGCCGTCTGAGAGCCAGGCTGAGAGGCCACCGAACCCGGCCCTCGCCTCGCTGCCTCACGCCTGGGAGCCTGGTGGACAAGCCCTCGCCCTGTGGCAGCAGAGCCGAGAGGAAGGCAGCGGGTGGGTGTCAGCCACGGAACGAGTTAAAGTCCTTTGCCCGTTCTGAGAGGATGAGAAGCTGTGACCGAGCGGCGGGGCGGCTAAATCCGCCGCCCCGTGCCTGTACTTGACGGTGGGAGCACGTCTGCCATCCAGTATCGATCGCGACTGCGAGCGTCTGTGATACTATGAGGATTCATCGGGGAAGAAGGGCTCTCGGTGTGGGAGATCGTGCGTGCTGGCGAGCCTCTGGAGCTCAGGACCCCAGCAGGTTTCTGCGCCCTGGTCCTCGGGGCTCGAATGGGAAGAGCCGGGGGGTGGGGGAATAGAATCGAATTTTCGACTCTCCTCAGATAAAGTGGTTTCTCTATCCACACCTTCCACTTGTACCACCCAGAGACATGACTTGGTGCCTAACTGACCTGTTTAGCGTAGATAGAGTGGGAAATACTGGTGGTATCAAGATTACGTCCGCTTCCCCTTATGTAAGGGATACGTTGCAAAAGGTATGCTATAGACCAGCGTTCTGTAATGTGCCCGACACTGTTTTAATCACTAAAGGAGATAAGAAAGTTTGTAATACTGGCTGAAGTAATAATCAGAAAATATATGACAGGCATATAATAAAGTGCCATGGACACTGTGAGAACCAGAAGGGTAAAGAACTACCCATATGGGTTCAGTCACCTTAACATACTGAATTGGAGAAACAGTGATGGATGTGTTTTTAAAGTAGGCTATAACCTAACAGATCTACTCATCAATAGCACATTGTCTTCCTTTTAGTGAATAAAGTGTTTTTACAAGGAGAGCATTATTTTTAAGCAGATTTGGAAGTAATAATGTGTTTGTTAATTATTGACTACGTTTTAGGCAGTCCACTTACGTAATCTCTAATCTTTTCACACACACACAACAGGAGATATTATTACTCTTCTTTTTTGATGAGGAGATTGAGCCTTAGAGAAGCGAGAGAACTGGCAAAAGTCACCCAGAGCTCAGGTTCAAACCGAGTTCTAGCTAATTCCAAAGTTCACTCTTGACTACACAAGTGGCTTCAAACTATTTTTTTTGTCTGATCACATCCCACAATAAGAAATATGTTCGTAATGGGATGTATAGACAATGTAATGTAGAATTGTACACCTGGAAACAATGTAATTGATATCAATTAATGTCACCCCAATAAATTTAACAAAAAGAAATGTTTTACAGTACACACATGTAACTGAAACAAAAGATTCACAAAGTAATATCCTTAACTAGGTGCAATGCAGTCTTGTTTTTCTATTCAATTCTATTGTATTTTCTTTTTTAAAAATGATTAAAACAAACAAATTGATTTTGTAACTTACTAATAGGACCCACAGTTTGAAAACCACAACCTTTATGATGTTTTCCACTAAACAGCATGAAATCACAAAGGATTAAGTAATAAACCTGACACTTTATAATCAAAATTATGTTCTGAATCACTACTTAAACCAGTGTTTGCACTTCTATGTATATATACTAAAGAATTAAAAACAGGAACTGAAACACATAAACCAATGTCCATTGTAGCATTATTCACAATAGCCCAAAGATGGAAACAGCCCATTATTTTCCTTCAGTAGATAAATGTGTAAACAAAATGTGGCATATACAAATAACAGATTATTATTCATAATTGCATGTTTAAATTGTAAAAATGGACATTTAAAAATATTTTTTACTACAGTAAAAATAATTTCACACACACACACAAAAGCATGGAAGGCATGTCAGAATGAGAAAAGAATATAAAGAACCAGGTTACATAATTTGGATTTTATTACATAGGAAAAACACAGAGAGCCATTTAAAGTCTTTAGGCGAGGGAGTGACATTTGGTTTTAAAGTTGCATGAGGGAAAACATGTTTACCTAAACTTTCTGCCAGAGATAGAAAGGGAAACGCAGATATAAAGCTTCCTCCTCTCAGTCCTTCCCCCTTTTGACCAATTGAGAATAGGGGTTAGAAAAAAATAATGAAAACTTAAAAAGTCAAAAGAGCAGTTATAATATGGAAATACCTAATGAAGTAATTGGCATAAAACTGATATGAAATATTTTTAATGAAATGGTGCTACTTATTAGAAAGCGAATTGTCCAGCCATCTCTCCAGTCACCCTTTCAGCCATCCTGTCTTCCATCTGTACATCTATTCAGTCACTCACCAATTAATTGCTGTGTGTTCTTTCTGTGATAGTTGAGAAACACAGTGTTCAAGAAGTAACTACCTTGTTACTTTCTGGAAAATGAATTTGTAATGAGAGGGCCTGCCCTGCCCGAAGCCGTTTTTATTCCTGACCACCACTTTATAGAAATGTATCCTGAAATTTCTGGTTGACCCAAGGGGCATTGCCATCACCCCTGTTGCCAATAGGTTTGCTTCTGTTCCACTCTTCTACCAGCTCTGCATCATTCCTGTGTGAGGAAAGGCAGAGCTTCTGCAGTCATCTACAACTCCCGCTCCTCTGGGGCACAACTCATATTGTTCCCACTCCATCCCCCACCCAGGAATGCCTTCTCTGACCTCTCCTATCGTCATCACCCCATTTCCTCAATTACCTGTAAACATCCAACCTCCATTAAAGGAGAGATTCCTAAGTTTCATGCACACATGTATCTCTATTCTCCATACTCTGTAACACTTGGGCTGCCATAGACTAATACCGCCTATTGAGTGAGTACTATGTTACCACTATGAAACAGAGCAACTAATGATTTGTATATAACAATACAGTGCCATTTCTCTTCTGCGTGTCCAAAATAAAAAGCATTAGTATTAAAAAAGAAAGAACTGCTGACAAATATTTTTCTAACAGATCCAGTAGTTCCAACAGATCTTTCTTTCCCTTTCTCCCCAATTGTAATTTGATAACAACCTTTCTGGAAATCAGTGTAGCAATATATATCAAGACTTTTAAAAATATGTCTACCCTTTAATTCACCAATTCCTCTTCAAGTCAATCATCTAAAAGGAGGGCAAAGATTTATGCATAAGACTGTTTGTCACAGTGTTGTCATAAAATATCAGAAACTACCTCACGTAAATCATGGTGTGGCTACAATATAGATGAGTACATAGCCATAAAAACACAATGACGGGCAAATATGTATGCCATAATGTTAAGCAAAAGCAGCAGGATGCAAAGTTGCACGTACAATAAAGAGCTTAATTATGAAAGAAGAAAATGAATAAAATACTGGAAGGAAATTGACAAAATGTTGTTGGAGCTGCCTATAGTTAGTAGGAATTTTAGTTCATTGTTATTTTTTTGCAATAAGCATACATCACTCTGATAATCAGGAAAGACAGTAACATAAAAGCTGCCTTAGATACATACCCCTTCTCCTAGGATATTGTTGGAAAAATTACAGTGCAACACCAAATGGGAAGTGCTCAGATAAGCAGAATTCTCCAGAATCACCTGTTTAAATTCTGTCCCTAGAAATGAGGTGATAAGTTTGTATCATGCCACAAGTCTTCCAGGTGAAGAACACTTACAAGAAGAGACTAAGAGTTAAAAGGTAGAAAGAGGGCTTAAAGGTAGGGAAGAGAAAGAATTTAGATTCATACTCTTCACTTAGGTATAAACCTAGATCAGTGGTTCCCAACATTTTTCCACTTGTGTACCTCTTTTAAAGACATTTGTATAAACTGTACCCCTTGTTTTTGAATAGCTGTTTTTAAATACTGACACTTTTGTTCAGTGCCTATCTTAATGTAGAAGAGTGGAAATGAGGTAATAAGTTCGAAAAGAAAAATGACTACACTCAATGTACAAACCACAAATTTAATTTTACAGTATTCATAACACAGTTAAATACTGTTACGATTATTTTTCACATACCCCTGAACAGCGCAGCATGTACCCCTAGGGGTGCGCATACCTATGGCCAAGGAACCTATGACCAAAATAATCCTTTCTCTTTTTTAAAGATTTATTTTATTGTTTGAGAGAAAAAGAGAGAGAGAGGGAGAGAGAGAGAGAGAGAGAGAGAGAGTAGGGGAGAGAGCCCAGAGTAGTCTCCACAAATGCACATTACCAGCTATGACATGGTTTTATTCCACACAAGTGGATGTGGGGTCGTGGAGGATGGGAACTAAACTTCACTCCCTCACTGCCCTTTCCCCCACCCCGCCGAATGGAAGGTGAGAACCCCCGCCACCAAGCCATCCCTGGCTAGTCATACTGCAGTTCAGCTCACTGGGCCTTCACTGGCCAGGGCAGGGAACCAAACCCCCGACCTGGGACTGTGAGGCAAGCACTCAATCACTGAACCATATGGGCATCCCTAGATAATCAGTAAAATATGAACACATATTTCTCCATTTTTCCACTTAGAAATTATGATAAATAGGGCAGTTCCTGACAAGATTGTGAAATCCTTGCTTTCTTTATCTACAGTCTTTCTCTTGCCAGTGACATCTTTTTCCCTCTTTCGAACACTCAAGACCCTCATCTGCTTTGTGATATTTTGATAAAAATTCATAAACAATGAATCATCTCCCAGGTTATTTGCATCTTAAGCGTCCTATCTCTAATTGTGAACTCAATTACTTTGATTTAAATACAGAAATTTTGAGAAAACAGTAATCAGGAAGTTTTTTGAAGAGAGACTTCTTGCCCTGAAGTGTAAGACTAGCTCAGATCACTGACCTACTTTTTAGTCACTTGAATATCTGAAGGATAACTCAGAGCGAACTTGATTTCTTCTATCTTTCTGCTCCCTCATCTACAGGCAGACATGTGCCTGTAAAAGTTTAACACCAGGGGCAGCTACTACAGGCCTATTCTCCCCCCCAAGAACTTGGAAGTAGAATGGTCTCTCACAAATCTAAACCAACTCTTGATTTCCTCTCCTAAACTTAATTCTCATCTTAATAAATCACACCTCCATTCAATTAGCTGCCTAAGCCAAAACACAGAGACTTCTGGCTCAAGCCAAACACCCCATATTCAGTCCATTAGCAATTCTTATCAGCTCTACCTTCAAAGCATTTCCTGGATCTGATCACGTCTCAGTTGCTCTACCATTGTACTCCCAGTCGTTGCTCTGCTATAGTGAATTTTTTATTCTGCAGCAAGATGAATACTATTAGAGCCAATCTGATCATTTCACTCTTTTTGCTCATAATATTCAAATAACTTCCCATCGTATTCAGAATATGATGGCCCCTGGATATGCTTAAATCCACCTCCCATCACTCTTCCTCATTCAGTCTGTTCCACACACATTGGTCTCCTTATTTTCCTCAAACAGGACAAGCACATTTCCACCTCAGGGCTGTTTAATTCTGCCAGAATGTTCTTTCTTCAGATATGCTCATGACTTGTTCCTTCACTTCACTCGGGTCCTTACTCAAAGAATTCCCCTTCAGATAGCTCTTCTCTGACCATCCTTACTAAAAAACAAAAAACATTACCCCCACC
This sequence comes from Craseonycteris thonglongyai, assembly GCA_004027555.1. NCBI lineage: Eukaryota > Metazoa > Chordata > Mammalia > Chiroptera > Craseonycteridae > Craseonycteris > Craseonycteris thonglongyai. Next base: position 16,013 of record PVKE010007766.1, read on the forward strand.
CTTACCCTTCATCATTTTCTATCCCTTTGCTCAGCATTTTTCTCTCCATAGCACTTATCTGTCACCATATATTTATTTCTTTGTTAATTGTCTGTTCCCCCCACACACACCCCAGAAAGCTATAAGGTCCACGAGGACTGATTCTTTGTTTTGTTCACAGCCATATTTCCAGTATCTAGAACAATGCCTGGCATATATATAAATGAATTGATATCTAAAATAGTGAGCCACTGGATTCAAAAAAGCGTCACTGTGTTTTAATCACTACAGACCTAGAGCCCACTGTGTCTAGCACAGAGGAAGGAAAGCAAAGTCGTAAGGAGCTCCAGATTCTAGGTATTTGGGAATCTTGGTGGAGAAAAATGAGAGGGATAGACAGGTCTTCCCTACATGTATACCTTTGAAAGTTCTTTTTTTTTCCCCCTGCATTGGACACTGAAGCCATGGCTCAGATCATTCCCATTTCCTTCCACTGAAGTCATTTTCTATAGGGGAAAATAAGCACCACTCATAATCAGAGTTTCTACTACCTTAAACTGTTCAGTTCCCAGGAAACTAGGAGAATTGGAGCAGAAAGAAGCTTGTAAGCTACATAGATGGAAAAATAGGACTTGTAAGATAAGACTGACTACATGTGTGGAAAAGTAGGAATTTCCAGTATAGGGTACAAAGAATAGGGTCGAGGTTATTGAGAAATTCAGTCTAGGAGCTTTAAAGGGAGATGGCATAGTGGAGTGGTCAAGCTCACAGGCTGTAAAATGAGACTGTCTTGATTTCAATTCCAGCTCTACTACTAGCCAGTTACTCTTAAGCAATTAGCTTAGCCTTTTGTAGCCACAGTTTCCGCATCACAAAATGGGAATAGTAATAATTATCTCAAAGAGCACTTTGATCATTAAATATTATGTACGTAAAATGCTTAGCACAATACATGGCACATCATGAGCCTAAATGAATGGAAGGTATTATTATTATTATTATTATTATTATTATTATTATTAAAGTGTCTGAGGTGAAAGAAAACTATTGACATTAATGACAACTATAAATTTTACAAAAATAACGGAATTTATGTGACTCACATTTTATACCCAATTATGATACAAGACACCATTGATTATGCATAACATTTAATGTGCTCAAAATTAATTATGTTTCATATGGCTAAAACAGGAGTCACAAAACAGGGAATGCCAGGATAGCCCAGCGGTTTGAGCACTTGCCTTGCAATTGCGAAGTCTGGGGTTCAATTCCCAACCTTGGCCCGTGCAAATCCCATATGCTGACCTGCAGCACAACTGGTAACAGCCAAGATGGGTCAGCAGGTAAGGTTCTTGCCTCCCATGGGGGAGGCCCCTAGTTCAGTTCCTGCCCCACACGGCCCCACATGTACCTGTGTGGAATGAAACTACATCACAATTAAAGATGTGCAACTATGGAGACTGCTCTGGGCCCTCCCCCATTCTCTCTCTCTCTCTCTCTCTCTCTCTCTCTCTCTCTCTCTCTCTCTCTCTCTCTCCTCTCAAAATAACAAAATAAATCTTAAAAACAAAAAACTGATTCACAAAAAATAGAAGACAACATAGTTTAACTGGATTAAACCCATGATTTGGAGTCAGGCCAAGTCTTGGCCAGCCATTTACTTGTCATATGACAGGTTATTTAACCCCCCAGGCCCCAGTGTCTTATCACATGGGCACAACAGCCTACTAGTCCCCCATCAATGGGCCATCAGACTGTTGTTTCTTGTGGTAAGAGGCTATGGTGCAAAGTGGAGGAGCTGAGGCTGGAAAAATAAGTTAGGGCCAGATTGCAAAGCACATTATATAATTACACTAAAATTAAACAAGGGCATTACTCAGTGAAAGCCACTGATTTTTCTAAAGCATTTAAGTAATGTAATCAAAACTTTGCTTTGAAAAATATAGCTTTAAATGCTTTGTTGGAGAAAAGCTCTGAGGTTGCAGTGAAGATGTAGAAAAGAAGTTAGGGGAGTGGGATGGAACTCTAGGTAGGGAGTTCAGACAGGAGAATATTAGAATGGTTGAGAGAAAATGATGTGGCCCAAGTTATTAAAATATTAAATAAGTTTAAATGATTTATTGGTGAACTATATTATTATACTATCTCTATGAGTGTTTTTCTCCCTGCACTAAGCAGTGAAATAGATAACTTACACATTCTAAAAACTTGCAAGTAGAGAGGACTTACAACTTGACTTTTACTTGGTCATCAAAGACTGTCTATTGAAATATGGATTCACTTCAGAAACCATAAGCAACTGGGAAAGAGTGAACTTGAGTTAGAACAAAAAGGATTTCCAATGGCATAAGAGGCCATAGTGGAGAAGCATTTTATTTTCTGTTATGCTATATGCATGCTAGTTCTTTACCCTCAGCCATTCTCCCATTCCGTATCACTAGTAACATCGGTCTTCTAAGATAGCTCTTCCCTCATCAAACTACTTAGCCACTTCTTTAGCTGAATATGTAACTCTCCCATACTGCAGACAATTACACCTTTGTCAGTGGTGCACAATGACATCATCTTACAAGTTTTATAGAAATTCTTCGATAAGAATGCTTACTTCCCTACTTCCAGTCTCAAAGTTTCAAGTATTTTCTGGAGCTGGTTCATTGTTCATAAAAAGAGAAAAAGTAGATTTGAATTCTAGCACTGTCATTTACTGAAGACATAACCTTAAAAATTTACTTAATCTCTCTGTATCTCAATTATTTATCTCTAAATTAAGCATAACAATATCTACATCATAGAATAAGATAAACTAATAACCTCTCCAAGGCTGGCTCATACTAGCACTCAGTTTGAAACTCTCTAACTAGCTTTTTACTATTAGAATAATGTGTATGTGTGTTCCCACTAAACATTCTGAAACAATATACTTGGCTAGAAAAAACAAAAAGCTTTATCAATCTTTATCTGTATCTATATATTTAGATTTAATAAATTCCACTCATATGCTTGAAAAGAATATGCATTTTTCCACTGTACATACCAAGTATTATATAGGTATATGTCCTCTCACATATATATGGTAAAAAAAATTATTTTTCTTTGTAGTCTCTCAATTTTTGCTCCATATATTTTGAGACTTGGTCATAGATGCATGTGAATTAAAAGCAATATTTGTTTAGTTAACTGAACATTTCATCAATATAAAGTATCCCTCTTTATCTGTAGTAAAGCTTTCTGTCTTAAAGACTATTTTGTCTGATGTTCTCCTCTAGACCATCAGTTCTCAAGCAGTGGTATACATACCTGCAATAGTACACATACCCCCGGGAGTACATGCTGGGTTGTTCAGGGGTACATAAAATATAATCACTAACAATATTTGACTGTGTTACAAATATTATAAAATTAAATCCGTGGTTTTTACTTCTAGTGTAGTAATTTTTCTTTCCTAACTTATTACCTCATTTTCACTATTTTACATTAAGATAGGCACTGAACAGAAGTGTCAATATTTAAAAACAGCTATTTATTAAAAACAAGGGATAGGGGATGCTGGATACCTCAACAGGTTGAGTGCTTTCCACGCAACCATGAGGTCCAGGGATCAAATCCCAGACCCAGCTCATGTAAACCCATATGCTGAACTGTGGCACAACTGGTAACCTCCAGGATGGAGGTAAAGGTCCTCACCTCCCATGCTGGAGGCCCCCAGTTCAGTTCTGCCCCGTGTGGCCCCACATCCACATGTCCAGAATGAAACTATGTCATAACTAATGATGTACAACTATAGAGATTGCTCTGGGCCCTCCCCTCTTCTCTCTGTCTCTCTCTGTCTCTCACCTTCTCTCAAAGCAATAAAGTAAATCTTTAAAAATAGATAGAAATAAAAAACAAGGGGTACAATTTATAGAAATGGGCTTAAAAGAGGTATACAAGTAGAAAAAGGTTGGCAATCACTGCTCTAGACACATCAGCTATCATTTGGTTGGTGTTTTCAAGGTACGTATTGTCCTTTTAATTTCAAGCTTTCTTTATCATTATGTTTTAAATATGTCTCCTGTTAAGTAGTTGGGTTTTTGAACTAGTCAATCTTGAACTTTTCACTGGAGCATTTAATCCTTTTACATTTATATAATTACAATTTTTTTGGAATTAAATCTGCCATCTTCAAAAGTGTTTCCATTGATCTGATCTGTTACATTTCTTTTTCTATTTTTATCTTTTAGATTGATTTCCAATTTTATGTATCACATTCACCCTCCTTAACAATTAAAATTATACCCTTTTGTTGTGTTATTTTATTGATTCATTTTTAAGTTATATCACATGTTTTAAGTTATTAAAGGTTTTTAAAATGTTAAGGAAGTGAGAATATTTTAACTGCATTTACTCTTACATATGCTATTATTGTACAATTTAATTTTGTATTTTAAAAATCTATAACACATTATTATTGTTTTACACTGTTAATATTTATTGGATTTACCCATATTTCCACTTTCTTGGCTCTTAATTTTTTTTTGTATCTCACACTTCCATCTGGGATAATTTTCCTCCTGCCTGTAACAGATGCTTTGAAATTTCTTTCACTATAGGTTTTCAAAATCTCTTAGCTCCATTTTGTGTGAAGTATCTTTATTTTATCTATGCATAGGATGCTAGGTTGTAACATTTTTCTTTCAGCACATTGAATATAATATCCCACTGTCTTCTCTTTCCCATTTTTACTAATGAAAACTCAGCTATCAGTATATTGTTGCTCATTTCAAAGTATTATCTTCTTCTCTGGTGGCTTTTAATATTTGTCCCTTGTCTTTGGTTTTAAGAAGTTTTACTTTAAAGTGTGGAAGTATGGTTTTTTCATTTATCATTCTTTCAGGTGAATAAGACTTCTTAAAATGAGTGTCTTGAAGTCTTTTGTCAATTTGGAAATTCCTTAGTAATTAATTCTTCAAATAATTGCTCACTTGATTTTCTCCTTCTCCTTCTATAACTCTGGATAACCCTGTGTTAGACACTTTGTCTACATCTTCTGGGTCTTTTACCCTCTCCTATATATTTTCCCACTTTCTCCTCCATGCTGCATTCTAGATCATTTCTTTTGACATATCTTCAGGTCTACTAAATTTAAAGGTATCTAATCTACACTTAAATTTTTGTTAGATTTTACATTTTTTAAGATTAATTTTATTGCTTTTGAGAGAAGGTGAGAGAGAGAAAGAGAGAGAAAGGGGAAGGGCCCAGAGCAGTCTTTATAGTTGCACATCATTAGTTGTAAGATGTTTTCATTCCATAATGTGGGGCGGGAACCAAACCTGGGGGCTTCCTACATGGGAGGTGAGAACCTTCACCACCATGCCATCCTGGAGGTTACCAGTTGCACTGCAGTTCAGCATATGGGTTTCCAGGAGACAGGGCCAGGAATCGAATCCCGGACCTTATGACTGTGAGACAAGCACTCAACTGCTGAGCTATCCTGGCATCCTCTCTCTCTCACCTTCTCTCAAAACAATAAAATAAATCTTTTTTTTAAAGCATATTAAGAGATTATACACCATTCCAAAATGAGATTTATTCCTGTAATGCAAAGCATATGGAAGTTAATGTAATTACCACATTAACAGAACAAAGAAAAAGAGCCACATGATCATCTCAACTAAAGTAGAAAAAAGCATTTGACTAAATTCAATATCCTTTCATGATAAAAACACTCAACACACTAGGAATAGAAGGAAACCACTTGAACATAATAAACACCATACGTGAAAAACCCAAAGCTAGCATTATATTTCATAGTGTAACATTGAAAGCTTTTTCTTTAAGATAGGAGATAAGACAAGGACACCGACTTTTACCATTTCAACATAATACTGGAAGTCCTAGCCAGAGCAATTAGCTAAGAAAGAGAATAAAAGGTATCCAAATTGAAAAAGAAAAACATTATCTGTTTGCAGATGATATGATCTTACATGTAGAAAACCCTGAAGATTCCATCAAAAAACAATTAAAACAAATGAATTTAGCAAAATAGTAGGATACAAAGTCAACACTCAAGAAGTAAGTTGCATTTTTATACATTAACAATGAACTACACAAACAGAAATTTTAAGAAACAATTTCATTTACAATAGCAACAGAAAAATGAAACAGTAATAACTAAGGAGATGAAAGACTTGTACCATGAAAACTAAAATATTGCTAAAAAAAAAATATTACATAAACAAATGTAAATATCTTATGTTCATAATAAAGTAGAAGACTTAATATCATTAAGGTGTCAATACTGCCTAAAACAAACTATAGATTCAATGCACTCATTATCAAAATATCACTGACATTTTTTTGCAAAAATAGAAAAACTCATCCTATACTTCATATGGAACCTTAAGGGACCCTGAATAACCAAAATAGTTTTGATAAAGAATAGAAAAAATGGAGGACTTCCTTGTTTCAGGACTTACTACAAAGCTACAGGCATCAAAACAGTGTGGTACTGGGATAAAGATAGACATAAAGAACAATAGAATAGAGAACCCAGGAATAAACCCTTCATACATGGTCAGATGATATCTGACAAGGTTGTCAGGATCATTCAGTGGGAAATGGACAGTCCTTTTCAACAAATGGTGCTGGAAAAACTGTATATCCACATGCAAAAGAATGAAGCTGGACCCTATCTAACACCATATACAAAAAATTAACTGAAAATGGACCAGAGACTTAAATGTAGACTTATAATAAAACTATAAAACTCTTAAAAGAAAACACAGGGCAAAAGATTCACACTATTGGATCTAGGAATGATTTCTCAGATATGACACAAAGGCACAGGCAGCAAAGGAAAAACAAAACACAAATCTGACTTCATGAAAATTAAAAAGATTTTGCGCATTAAGATACTATCAACAGAGTAGTAAAAAGGCAACCCACAGAATGGGAGAAAATATTTGCAAGCCCCATCTGGCAAGTGATTAATATTTAGAACATACAGAGAACTCCTTAAACTCAACAACAAAAACAACCCGGGGGAAGCCTGGATGGCTCAGCGGGTTAAGCACTCACTTTGCAGCCCCAGAGTCACAGGATTGAATCCTGTCCTCAGCCTGTTCGGACCCATATGCTGAACTGGGGTGTGCTTGCCATATGGGAGGCCCCCAGTTCAGTTCTCAACGCCCCCCCCCAAAAAAAAACAACCTGGTGCAAATGGGCAAAAAACTTGAATAGATATTTCTCCAAAGATATATAATTGGCCAATAAGCACATAAGATGCTTAATATCACTAATCATTAGGAAAATGAAAGTCAAAGCTATAATAAGATACCCATTAGGCTGACTATTAGGAAAAATTCCCAAAATAACAAATGTTGGCAATGATGTAGAGAAATTGGAACCTTTGTGTACTGTTGGTGGGAATGTAAAATAGTATAGCTGTTGTGCAAAACAATATGGCAGTTCCTCAAAAAAATTAAAAGTAAGAGTTATCATGTGATCCATAAATTCTGCTTCTGGGTATAAATCCAAAAGAATTGAAAGTAGGGTCTCAAAGAGATATTTGCATAGCTATGATCAGAGCAGTGTTATTCACAACAGCTAAAATGTGGAAGCAACTCAAGTGGCCATCAATGGATGAACAGATAAGCAAAATATGATATATACATACAGTGGAATATTATTCTGCCTTAAAAGTGAAGAAAATTATGACATGCTCTATAACATAAATGAACCCTGGGGATATTCCGCTAAGTGAAATAAGTCAATCACAAAAAAACAAAACAAAAAAACCCTGTATGATTCTAACTATATGAGGTACTTAGAGTGGTCAAAACAGTAGACAAAGTGGTGGTTACCAGGGACTAGAAGGTGGAGTGATTGTGAGTTATGGTTTAATGGGTATAGAATTTCAGATTACAAAATGAAGAGTTATGGAGATGGATGATGATGATGGTAGTACAACATTATGAATGTATTTAGTACCATTGAACTGCACACTTAAAAATGATTAAAGGGAAGCTGGGATGTCTCAGCAGGTTAAGTGCTCACTTTGTAGCCCTGAGGACAGAGGATTGAATCCTGGCCCTGGCCTGTGCGGACCCATATGCTGAACTGGGGTATGTTTCCCATGCAGGAAGCCCCCAGTTTGATTCTTGCCCCCTGGTTCGACCCCTGGCTTGAAGCAGAGTGCCTCCCATGCAGGAGGCCCCCAGCCCAGTTCCCGCCCTGCGCGGCCCCTGTCCACCTGTGTGGAATGAAACTATGTTGAAAACTAATGATGTACAACTATGGAGACTGCTCTAGGCCCTTCCCCTTCTCTCTGTCTCTCTCTGTCTCTGTAAAAAACAATAAAATAAATCTTTTAAAAATGGTTAAGATTGTTAAATAAATTCCTTACAAACCAGCTGATAAGGATTCAATAAATACTAGTTACATGAATGACTGGTTCACTTCATTTTTGTTAGCCTACAATCTAGTGCTATCTTGCCATTACCTTTAAATCTCTTGTATCCTTGTCATTTTATCATACTTACTTTGCAAAACCACTAATTTACCTTTTCAACTTCTCCTTTCTACACTATCACTGCTGACCACTGGTAAAGAAATCCATATAACCACACAGGCTAGAGTCACTAAAATTCACTGTCTCCAACATCAGCAAAGGCCTCCAGGATGTCAGGCAGTTCTGTATGTCCTTAGGCAAGCATGTCTCTTTACCTTCATTTAACCCATTTCCTCAAATCTACCACACTGTCTCCTATGAAAAATGTCGACTTTTGCTAGTGTTGGGTAATAGAGATTTTAAAATGTCTTTGCCAATATAATGAGCAAAAAGTTGTACCACATTTTATTTTTAATTTCAGTTTTGGTGAATCTAGTGAGAACAAACATTTTAAAATATGTTTATTGGCTGTTTTTGAATCATCTATTCATGTTCTTTGCCTTTTTTACTAGGTTATATCTTACTGTTTTTTCTGATATTGTTTATACAATAAGAATATTAATTGTCATATATATTACAGATATTTTCTCTAGGTCATCAGTTGCCTTTTAAATATGCTTACAGTATTTCCTGACATATCACTTTTAATTTTAACATAGTAAATTAGAACTTTTTTCTTTATTGTTTCTCCATTGGCAGCATACCATACTTAAAAACTTTGCCACAACAAGAAAATACATTTGTAACTTAATATATGCTAAAGTTAGCATCTATTCCTGGGAAAATGTTAAGAGTATTTAATAGTCATTTAAATTTTAAAAATAAGCATACTCAATTTCTATAGTCTATGCCTCATATTTAAAGCTTTCATGAGTCTCTTTTTGTTGTTTGTTTTTTTTGCTGATTCTTGGTCATTTAATCTACTTTTCTTGTATATCTGATTATCTTTGAAAATACATTGCATTTTTTAAATAATTTAGAGAAATAATTTAAGCCTATGATGAAAGTATATTATTATACTTAAGAGTAGATTTATATTTGTTTCTGACAAGATCCTGGAGGCAGTGATAATCCAGAATTATTTTAACTCAAGTTCAAGGCTTAAAATTTACTGATCTAGATGATTTGAATAGGAGCAGTAAATACTGAAAGACTCCGGAGTCCCAGTATCTTGTGCGGGAGGGTCTCCTATTAGACTTCCTATCATGTACAGGTCCTGGGTTTTACTTTCTATCACTCTTGCACTGCAAGTATATCAAGAAAAAGAATCTGATTTTTACCAATCATCATTCCCTTAGGGTACAACAGCTTCCATATTTGGATTCCCATTTTCCCTTCACCTTTAGTCTGTTAATTCCATGCTATCTTTTCATGTTCTTTTATGTTTTAAGAATATACTTTAAATACAAATCTTTAGTTATTTTTACCAGGAGGACTGATCCATCTAATTAGCCTACCACTACTAGAACCATTAAGTCAACCTAACATTTTAAATATTTTTGATAAATATTGTGAAACTGTCTTTTAGAAAATTTGTACCTGTTTGTACTTCTATCAGCAGGCTTAGGAATGTTACTTTCCCTTTTCCCTTAACTATATTCTGTAACATAACAATATATTCTGATATTTGCTCTATCAGAATACCATTGGCATTCCTCTCAGAACTAAAACAAATAATTCTAAAATTTATATGAAATCACAAAAGATCCCAAATATCCAAAGCAATCTTGAGGACAAGGAACAAAGTTGGAGATAACACAACTCCTGGCTGCAAACTATACTACAAAGCTGTAATAATCAAAATAGTATGGTATTGGCACTAAACAGGCATGTAGATCAATGGAACAAAATAGAGATTCCAGAAATAAATCCTCACTTATATGGTCAATCTACTATGAAGAAGGCAAGAATATACAATGGAAAAAAGACAGTCTCTTCAATAAGTGGTGCTGGGAAAACTGGGCAGATACATGCAAAAAAGAAACTACCATATCCAAAAAGAAACTTAAAATAGAGTAAAGACTTAAATGTAAGAACTGAAACCACAAAATTCCTAGAAGAAAACATAGGCAGTAAACTCACTGACATAGGTCTTATCAGTATCTCTTTGGATATACCACCTCAGGCAAGAGAAACAAAAACAAAAATAAACAAATGGGACTACATTAAACTAAAAAGCTTCTGCATAGAAAAGGAAACCATCAACAAATAAAAATGACAACTTATTGACTGGGATAATCTATTCACAAATGATATATCCTATAAGGGGTTAATATCCAAAATATATAAGGAACTCATACAACTCAATATCAAAACAATAATTTGACTTAAAAATTGGCAGAGGACATGAATAGACTCCAAAAAAGATATACAGATGGCCAATAGACACATTAGAAGATGCTCAACGTCACTAATCATTGGAAAAATGCAAACCAAAACCACAATGAGATATTATCTCACTCACACCTATCATGATGACTATCATCAATAAATCAACAAACAACAAGTGTAGGGGACTATGTAGAGAAAAGGAAACCCTTGCATTGTTGGTGGGATTGTAAATCTGTGTGACCACTATGAAAATAGTATGGTGCTTTCTAAAAAAACTAAAAATGGAACTACCATATGACCCAGAAATTCCACTTCTGGGTATTTATCCAAAGGAAATGAAAACATTAATTTGAAAGGTAAATGCACCCCTATGTTCACAGGAGCCCATTTACAATAGCCAATATGTGGAAGCAATCTAGCTGTCCATTGATAGACAAATGGATAAAAAAGATGTGATACACACACACATATATACACACTGAAATATTAGTCAGCAATAAAAAGGAATGAAGTTTTACATGGATAGATCATAAGATTATCATGCTAAGTGAAATAAGTCAAACAGAAAAAGTCAAGAACTATGTGACTTCACTTATATGTGGGATATAAAACTGAAAGCAACAAAGAAACAATACAAGCAACCAAAGGAAAAAAAGAACTCATAAACACAGACAATGGATTAGTGGTTTCCAGAGGGCTAGGGGGGAGGGGAGTGATAGAGAAGGGAGGGGGAGTTAAATACATGGTGATGGAAGGAGAACTGACTCTGGGTGGTGAGCACACAATGCAATACATAGATAGTGTATTATAGAATCGTACACTTGAAATCTACATAATTTTACTAACCAATGTCACCCCAACAAATTTAATAAAATAAAAAATATACAAGTATATGTATAAAATGAAACAATGAAATCTTGTTATTTGCAGCAACATGGATGGACCTAGAGGGTATTATGCTAGGTGAAATAAGTTAAGCAGAGAAAGACAAATACTGTATGATTTCACTTACATATGGAATCTAGAAAAATAAAACAAAAGAAAAATAGGCTCATCGAAACAGAGACAAACTGATGATTGACAGAGAGGAGTGAATGGGAGATGGGTGAAAAAGATGAAGGGAAATAAGAGGTACAAACTTCCCAGTTATAAAATAAATAAGACACAGAGATGTAGTGTACAACACAGGGAATATAATCAGTAATACTGTAATAACTTCGCATGGTGACACATGGTTACTAGACAGAGTGTGGTGATAACATCACAAGGGGCAATCATGTTGAATCACTATGCTATACACCTGAAACTAAAATATTATCACATGGCAAATACTTTAATAAAAAGATTTTTTAAAGAAAAAAATACTTGCCAGTCAGATAAGTAAAAAGTATTGCTTTGTTAAAATAAATTTGTACTTAATTACTAATGAAATGTAATATTTTGTAAACTATTTATTGAAATTTGATTTCACTTTTTATAATTTAACCTACTCAAATTTTCTGTTACTTTTCTTAGTTCTTTTGGTTATTATAAAGCTGATGTTCTCCAGAAAAGCTGTGTCAGTTGTTAAAAGGTTAAAATACTTCCATATCAATTAGTACTTAGCCACAGCCTTTCCAAAAGTCCTTCCCTTGATTCTGGGTCACTCCAGCCTTTCTCAACACCATTTGACAATAAAACTTTAAAGCACATCTCACTGTATTCATTTTTCCTTCCATATCCTCTGTTCTTAATTTTTATTTATAATTAGTTACTGTTTCTCTCAAAATTATTATAGTATAGTTATTTCCTTTTAAATTATCTCTCAGCTCTTAAAAATCTATTTAAAAATTTATTCACAAACCTAAGATTTTCAGTGAGTTTTACTGTGTTTTGGAAACCTATCAAACTTATGATTATCTATTTTAAGGCTTTTGGCAGACACTACATATTCCAAATTTTGTAAATATCAGTAGAGGCCAACATCCTTTATAGTAATAGTACATTTTGGACAAGAAGTAATGTATTTTAAACTAATCTTTATTTATGATGTGTTATCTCCTGAAAAATAAATGAAATTTTGTGGACTAAATAATTTTCATACTTACTTACAATATTGATCTATGGAGATACTAGCTCTTTTATGGTCTTCTGCCAAATATATCAATTAGATATTATGATCCATTTTTTATGATTACTCTGTTTTAAATCTGATAACCACACCATTGCATCGTTATCCAGGCCTCATCTTCCGAGCATTTCAATTATCTTCATCTCATGCAGACCCACGTCAAAAGCTTTTACAAACATTTAGACATATTGTTTATCTATGGAGTTTTCTTTATCCACAAACTTGTTGAGTGATTTTATAAGACCAAATAAATCCAATTTGCCTGGCATAATCTGTCTTCATAAACAAATGCTGTTCACTGCCCATCACATTGTTATCTAAATGATTTCAGATCAATTTGGTTCATTCTAACTTGGGCAATTGCATTCTGCCAGCCCCAAACTCCCTCTGTTTTTCAATTGGAGACATTACTCTTCCTTTCACTTAACAAAGTGTTCTGTAAAGCAAGCAGGCAAGTATCTGAACCAATAAAGCCTAGTTTCCTGAAGATTTGTGTGTGATAGGCTAACTGAAACTATGTATTATCTATGTCATAGCTTTTACTAGTGATATTATTACCTAAATCATTGTACTAGATGCCATAAGTAATATTTTGTGTTACATCAATAGGAAATGTAGACAAAATGAAGAATGTCTTCCTTTCGTGTGTACTTATAGTACATACTAACACTAGATTCCCTGCAACACAATTAGGTTTAGCTGAAATTGAACTTTATATTCACAGGTTAATGAGATACACTGGTTGTGAGATGATTTCATTGGAAAACTTGTTATATATTATACTAAGGCAGCATTGTGTTTTACCCAAGAAAAATGATAGTTCTGTATTTCAAGGTAAATGAACAAAGTCTTTATTACTTGCCATATCATTGCATAAAATGTCTAAATTTGCTAATGCTATTTCTTTTACATTTATATGATGCCCTTTAAAATCTGTGGCTTATCACCATAATGGCATTCACCTAAGAATACAGTTGACCCTTGAACAGTCCTGGGTTTGGGACACCCGCCCCTGCTCAGTTGAAAAATCTTAAAATTCAGGATTAACTTTTGACTTTGAAGTCTGCCCTTGTCATCTGTGGATTCAACCAACCTCTGATCCAAAACAGTATTTTTAATATGTGATTGGGAATGAGAAAATAAGGTTTACAATCCACTGTTGGTTAAATCTGCCCATGCAAAACTCATGGATAGGAAGAGCTAACTGTATTTCTTGAAAAAAATCCACATAGAGGTGGACCTGAGCAGTTCAAATCCTTGTTGTTCAAAAGACAACTGTGTATGTTAATTTGGGGTCAACTGGAAAAGGCACGAGGCTAGCTAACAGTTAATGAACTTGTAAAGCTTGCTTCCAGAAAGAATGCTGACCATCCTCTCATTTCCCTTTGCTGTTCCATTACCTTAATTTCAACCAAGTTCAGCTTGAACTGACATGTACATTTATCTTTTTAAAACAAACAAGCCCAGATTCCAAAATTCAGTTATAACTTCCAGGGGATACACCCACTGGAAGAATATATGTGTAATTTCCTTCTTGGGAGGCATTCAGATCAGTATTTGTAACACCAAATCCACATATCCCAAGAAAAAAAGTAATTTAGAAAGAAGATACTAAATGCAGCATAGATAGAATACAAATACAAAAATTGTCATTATTTTCTCACTCAAAGTATCTCCTTTACTACTTAAAGTGTTATTATCCAATGATAAATTAATCAAAACCCAGAAGAAACATGAGTAAAGACCACAGTAAATACCTATAACATGAAATTATTGTATTCTCTAATCTTCATCATTCTTATTGGTAAGTTGGTTTTGTTTTGGTTTTTTTTTTAACTTGAGGACATGATAGCTCATGAAAACAATTATAATAACATCTTGTTTTTTTATTTCATGTTACTTAAATATCAATCATGCTTATTTAGTGGAAGGCATTAAAAATGTGTGTATGTGAAATGATTATTAAAGAAGACAATATCATTGTGAAGGAACAGGATAGACTATCTCAGGGTTGACTACATTTCCTTTACTTCCTTTATATTTCTCTAGGGACCTGGCAGAGAGATAATTAGAATACTGGCCTGACTGCTATTGTCTAACAAAGTTGCCTGTCATTAATAAAACCTTTACCTGCCCTTAGTACATTTGTAAAGTAGTGCTTATATGTAAGGGGTGCTATGCTTTCCAAAAAAAGCAGATTTCCCCAAAGGCTTATTTGTTGTTAGTATTTTGCCAGGGAGAGGAGGCTGTTAAAAGAGCATAAAAATACAAAGAACTTTAGCATTCTCAACCAAGATTCCTCCTCTGAACTACAATACACAGAAAAGTACTTGACTATTTTCTCAATTCTCCCAAGGATAGTACATAACTTCCTACCATTCTAGATGCACAGGAGAAAAGTTAATTTGTTACATACAATGGCCTTAGGGCATTAGGGCTCAATTATCTCCTAAACCAGTTGAGAAAAGCTTACAGCTATATATAATTCCTTAAATAGTATATTATAATGTCAAAATATCATTGAAACTCAGATGTAAGCAGCTTTAATAATTTCAATTTATTATGAATAAAGAGATTGATTTGCTCCTCAAAAAGGTTAATTGTAATTAATCCTTTGAAACTGGTTTAACAAAAAAACCAACATTGTCACCTCAAATCTTTTGTTTAATTTATTTTTATTGTTTTTAACAGAGAGAAAAACATGGAAGGGAGAGGTCCCAGAGTAGCCTCCACAGTTGTACATCATCAGTTCTCTACATAGTTTCATTCCCCAGGTGGGTGAGGGGCTGTGCAGGACAGGAACCAGCCTGGGGCCTCCCACTTAGGAAGCTCACCCTGGTGAGAACCAAGCTGGGTGCACAAACCAGTTCAACATATGGGTCCACACGGGACAGGGTCAGGACTTGATCCTCAGACCCCAGGGCTGCAAGATGAGTGCTCAGCCCACTAAGCCATCCCGGCTTCCCCTGTTACCTCAAAATTTTTATGGAGAGGAATTAGAGTACTAGTTACTTAAAACAAGCACCACATAGTATATTCATTAGCACTAACTGATTGAAAAGTCCTAAGTTGGTGCCAAGATCATGAAATTATTTCTACTTTTGGCAGAAACTTATTGATAGACAACCTATCTTTCTAAATGTATTAACTCCCAATAGTCCACTGAAAAATATAAAAACCAACAACTCTAAGCATCACCTTTCTCATGGGGAATGTTGAGACTTAAAGCCTTTACACAAAGCAAATCAATATGTATTTGTTTTATATATATATTTTTTAAAGATTTATTTTTATTGTTTTTGACAGAGAGAGAGATACAGAGACAGAGAGAAGGGGGAGGGCCCAGAACAGTCTCCATAGTTGCACATCATTTGTTTTTCCACAGTTTCATTCCACAGGTGGGCGGAGGGCTGCACAGGGCAGGAACTGGGCCAGGGTCTTCACCCCAGTGAGAACTGAGCTGGGAGAACTCCCCAGTTCAGCATATGGGTCCACACAGGCTGGGGCTGGGATTTGATCCTCAGTACCCAGGGCTGCAAAGTGAGCGCTTAACCCACTGAGCCATGCCGACTTCCCCTCATATATATTTTTGTAAATAAGAAACTAGGACTGCACTATTTACTCTTATTGAGCTATTCTATCTCTCTTCCCTGGTCAAAACCCCTTTTAAAAAGTTCCAAAATAAAAGAGAACAGAGAAAAGCAGCATTTTAAAAGGAAACATGGGATGCCTTGATAGCTCAACAGGTTGAGCGCTTGCCTTGCAACCCCGAGGTCTTGGGATCAAATCCCAGCCCCAGCCCATGCAAACCCATATGCTAAACTGTGGCACACCTGGTAACTTCCAGGATGGCAGGGAAGGTTCTCGCCTCCCATAAGGGAGGCCCCCAGTTCGGTTCCACCCCATGCGGCCCCACATCCACCTGTGTAGAATGAAACTATTTCAAAAACCTAATGATGTACAACTACAGAGGCTGCTCTGGGCCCTCCCCACTTATCGCTCTCTCTCTCTCTTACCTTCTCTCAAAAACAATAAAATAAATCTTTAAAAAAGAAAAAGGCAGGGAGGAGAAAGAAAATAAATATGTGAACAAATAACACAGTGGAGCCAAAACATATTAGATATCCATTAGTATATTTTAAGCCTAAAATGCCCATAAATATTTAATATTTCAACTGAGAAGGTCTGTATAGATATATTCTGTAGATTACACACACATACACATAGTTTACAACTACGAACGTATTTCAGAAAATTATGTGTGAAATCCTCATCATGACCATTTTCACTGAACAACTCTACTGTGAGTGGACGATTTTCTGACACTGAAATTGCTATTTGCACGATGTGGTGCATTGAAGCAATTCAAGGCTTTTGTTCCACTTCACTGGAAATGAAGATTCACTCTATTAACGTTCTCTAGACACTTATGTGGTGTGAAATTATGCCCCTCAATTACAAATTCTTCCAGCTTTTTCTCTCTTCACTTCTCTATTTTCAAGTCTCATTTCAAATACTCCACAAAATATTTGGCCTCACTTGGCATAAAAGCAGCAAACCTCTGTGCCTTCTTTTCCCCACCTTTACATGGAGATAACAACACTTGTCTCTCTCATAAAGATATTGTGAGGCATAATATTTTGAAAAGAGCCTTAAAAACCTTAGATGTGAAGGCTAATGGAAATAAAAGCTGTATTGTCATCTATTCTTCCAGTTCCTCTCAAGTTGGCCATTTTCTTTTTGTTGTTGTTATTGGATGTTAGAAGAAATATTGCTTTGCTATCGAATGTTGAAGCTTAGTTTTATTTGTTCAACTTCTTTCCACTCCTATTTCTTTGTGACCTCTTCTGGTTTCATTACCATAGACTCGTAGATTGCGTCCAATAACCCACCCAGACTGACTCAAATATGATCTGTTTTATAGCTAAAGCACTGTATACAGTCTAATTTTACAACCAGGGACCCTCCTGAATACTAATTCATCACATAAGCCTTCATAATGGCATGACTGGATGGACACTATTGCCAATACATGGCCTTATAACATGCTCTCTACCCACCAGTCCCATATTTGTATTAATTGAATGCATTCTCTCCTTACATTGTGAACGCCCTTAAGGGAACTGACTGGGTCTATCTACAAAGTACCTAGCACAGTGTTTTACTCATAGTAAGTATTTATTAAATGATTGAAAGTAATTGAATAAAACTAAACTTAATGTTTCCTAAGCTAGCTGCCTGCAGAAATTTGGAGCCAAATTGGACTGAGCCTCCAGGTGCTGCTGCCCATTATTTCCAAATCCAGAGTAGTCCACATATCGAAAACTGCTTGACAAGGCTCGAGGAGTTAACCTGGACAGATTTTTATGTACCTGCAAGCCAAACGCTAACTGAACTCTTCTCTTTGGAGCTGCTAATAGAAGCCTCCATTGTTAGATTTAGAGATACGAGCCCCCTTTCTATTATACAACCATTTTTTTAGAAAAGTACTTGTAGAGTGAATCAAAGTACATGAAGAAAGAACACAATAACAAGTGAACATAGGAGTGAACAAGTGAACACAAAGAAAGGATGATGTTAAGTAAATTAGCTACCTAGAGAGGCCCTGAATTTAGACAGACCCAAGTTCCTATCCTGGTTATACAACTTGCTAGCTGTGTTACATTGAACAACTTACCCTCTGTGTTTCGTCATCCTTAAAATCATACTTTCCTTTGAGAGTCATGAAGACTGTTTTACTCTAAATAATATTAACACATGCCTGATTTAATGTAGAAGTTCAATAAACGGCATTACCCTTATTGTTAAAAAAACACACCATGGAAAATTATGAAAATGCACAGTTGAAGAGCCACCTTAACCAAAATAACAATGTAACACTTAATACTGAAAATAGCCCTAGAGAAAGCCTAGTAGACTGAACAACTGGATTTTTATCATTGACTAGGCAGGACGTTACAACTTTCTCTTTGTCCTATCTCACTCTTAGTTGGGTTCAAAGAATAAAACTTGGTAGAAGGATTTACCAAGAACACAAATCAAGAATATAAAACTACTGAGTTTGAATAAAATGATTTTTTATTTTCTCATAGGTTCACTCCCTGAAAAGAACAAACTCTAGACATCACAAGTCCTTCAAATATCTAGCTAATTTTAATAAAACAGGAGAAAGAAGGAGTGCAATGAGGCAAATACTGATCAATTATAAAATTTCCATGTCTTATTCCTATAGGTTCTCTGTAAAAATTAGAGCTAAGTACTGGACTCTATACCAAAGTAATGTTTTCTTCCAGAATTCTGGAAAAGTGGTATTTCCCAGACACAGATAAAAGGATGCATAGGGACTCTGCTGCCTCCCTTCTAGATTATTTTTAAGAAAATAAATTGAAGGAATATCAAAGAACACACATTAAATGCAGTTGTTCAGGCATCTCAGAAATATCTGATCACAAATGTCTAGAAAATATGGCCATAAACCACAATTACAGTATATTGCGTAGCTGTTTTTTCCCTCTAAACTGCCTGAAGTACAGTCACAGAAGGCATTTAAAAATTTTTAAAGATATAAACAGATAGTTGGATAGACAGGTAGTAATAGACTGAAAAATCAGAACTATTATTAGTGAAATCCCATCATAGGAGGGCTTCCCAGGGTTAAGGATATCAAACTTAATGCTTCAAAAGAGATGAAAAACACATTTGAAGTGACAGTTCCTGATCAATCAATCAAATAAATAGGTGAAAATTTACAAGTGAGAAGAAACACAAAGTCTTTTTAGTATGTTTCAACCTACCTGAGCTAATACAAATAATTATTGCATTTCCAAACAGAAGCATTGACAACTTAGAATTCTAAGGTTATATAACCCACTACAATAAAAAATTGGACAAATAAATGGGGCAACAAAGCACACAGTTTAGAATAACAATGCCATTTTTTATTACACAGTAGACTCTCCATTAACTGGAACTGAAGCAACTGGCACCCTTCTCATCTGGCATCTACCAATCCACATGAGTGCCAGTTAGCTGAGAGTCTACTGTATGTAGACTAAGTAGATGACAATATGGGCATTTTGAAGTAACTATGACATGAGCTAAATGTGTGGGAAATCCTAAGTCAGACGTATTGCATGAGGCTTTCCTTCTAGTTATATTTGTAGCATATTGCTAACCTTCAAGACGTCATAGGTAGAAAATAATTTAGTTGATAGACCATACATAATGGTTATATTCGGTGTCAGCTTGTTTTCCTTTTCATGAATGTGTGTGTAATGAGAGGAAATTCAGAAATAATTTCTAGCCTGTTGTAAAAATAACTCGTTTAGCCTAAAAATATACTGTGCAATTTAATATTTGAAAAGCAGAGGAAGAGACACTCAATTTTTGCCTCTGCCAGAAAATCGAACAGTGTTCATAGATTTGTCTATAATACCTAATTCTGAAATAATAAAACTTAATTCTCTAAATTATATCTCTTAAGCAAATCAAGAAATCCAATGCAAACTTCCCCATTATTTTAGCTCTTCTCTGATTTCCTACAGAATTTTTAAATCTGCACTTTGCCTTCTACTGATTGAATATATTCTGGATTGTGTTGTTCTCTTGTTATTGCTACTGCTTTGATTTTTTTTCTTTGTGTTTTTGGTGGGTAGAATATTATAAACTTGTGGTTGCCACCACCTATATATTTCATATGTTGCTATCATCCATAGCATCGAAAACAGTCGAGTACTTACTACATATTCAATGGCTTGAATTGAATAAAATGTTGAAAAACAACTTGAAAGGTTCTATATCCATTTCTTTGTTTTCAGAATCATACATCAATCTAGGCTCAGTCCTTTTGTTAAACCCCAGGACAAAATGGATTCCACCACCTGTAAAGGCAGTGCTGTGTAATATCAAAAGAACTTTCTGAAAGGATATTCTTTAAGTATATGTACATATAGATAGATGGACAGGTAGATAGATTGAGAGAGAGAGAGGAAGGAGAGGAAAGGAGAGAAAGAGGAGAAGAGAGGAGTGGGCAGTAGGGAAGATCTTTTATCTTTCTTTGTTTTATCCAAAAAGAATTGCAAATGGTATTTGCTACATTCATTATTATATAGAAAATGTGACATATAAGGTTTCTTTTTGCAGAATATCAGGAGAAAAATCAATGAGATAATTAGAGATGAGAAGGTGGAAAATATGAATCTAGAAGGCAGGAACAACTATTAAAAATAGATTTTAATTTTTGTCATGAAAATTTTAAACTCAACATACAAAGTCAATTCTTCTTTTAATACAGTGTTTTTAGCATAGCAAGATATTGATCTTTCACTCAACAACTGTGTGTCTCAGAATAAATCTTAAGTCTCATCACAAAAAAAAGAAGAAAAAAATGGTAATTATGTGATGTGATGGATGTGCTAACTAACTTTATTGTAGTAACTTCACAATTTATATGTATATCAAATAATCATATTGTACACCTTAAACTTACATAATGTTATATGTCAACTATATCTCCATAAAACTGAGAAGAGAACTATGTACCTAAAAGCAAATAAAATTGGGGTTCAAGGAGATTTGAAATCACTCAAAACATGAAGATGCCCAGTGACTACAAATTGCTGATTTTCTAGCAATCTGTCTCTTTTCCTGACATTTGATTAAAGCTTTATCATATATTAATTATTGTTTTAAGCAAAGGCCCTGAATTTCACTGAGTTCACCAGCTCTAGACACCTACAAATATGTTTTGCTATAAATTACTGGCACTGTTTCTGTTGATATTCAGCATAATCAAACATTTGTAAGCATGCTGTCTTTTCAATCTGTTCAGCTGATGCACTTTACCTGATCTTTCATTAAAGTAATCAAAACACTTGCTGTGTCGCATCTAATGAATGTTGCATGTATGATTAAGTGCTTTCATTCATATTGCAAGTTTGATTTAATGTAATCTGCCTTTCAGACAGCCATTAGCCTAGCTCCTACGTGAATTCGATTAATTGGCTGAATTCTTCCAGATGTCCATTAAGCATTACAGGAATTTCTATGTGGAAACAGCAGGGACTGTCTAGCACAGAACCAAACAATGAAATGTTATATTGCTGTCATGACTTACAAAAAGCTGGATTCATTTTCATTAATAAAACATTTGTACTCCTGCACAGCTATGCATTGAGATGCATTTATTTTATATGTTTATTTCTCTTATGACTGTAAATAGATAGTTAAATAGAAGCACATTTACTAATATTATATGTAGGCCCAGGGTTTAGCAGATGCTGATTGATAAAACAGCTCAATTTTTAAAGTTTACAGAAGGTCCTACACAGAAAAAAATTACAGACACCTGTTTGAAACACAGTTAAAGAACATCTGGGATTACAGCAACAGAAACAAAAAGTATTAAAATAACCTTCGAGAGTTTTTTCAAAATGGTTTGATTGTTCTACGTACTTCCAAACCATTGGATCTCTTTAAGAGAAAATGGCAAATGTGAGATGATATTTGTAATATTTCATGCTGGGATGACTTGTAGTATTGTTTTGAACAGCTTTCTTTTGTTTTTATCTTTGTATTGTTAGTTCATAAAGAGCCAGGAAAGATTTAGCCTTGTATAGATGCTAGCTCAGTGCATTCTACCACTTAACAAATGTTATTCACCAATCATTTGGGAGTCTTGCCACAACTAATAATTGAAACAAAAGGTAAGTTCCAAATGAAGCCAGTACCAGACAGGAACAATTATATACTTTCTAACACAAAATATTTATCATAGCATCAAGAATACCACAAAAAAGATTTTTTGTGTCTCTTTTACAAGGCTCTACAAATTGATTTTACCAATTGAAACTAAATATTGTTCTCATGCCTATAATTTATGAAAAAACTATTTTGTAACTATATAGCATCCATGCTATATAGACATATAGTGTTTGACCTTTAAAATAAAAAATCCCTTTTATCCTTCTCTTTTGTACAATTAGATAAAATATATTAACTTGAAAAGAAGAAGAAAATATAATCATCCCATAATAAACTGTACATGCAAATCACTGCTCATAATTTTCTAGAAAAATTGCAGAAACTTTGAGGTTTTACCTGAAATAACTTCTCTATTAGTAGTTTCTCCTTCATTTGGGGCTTTTATTTTAAAGTGATCCTTTATTACCTAGAAGTTTATTCTAATAGTGAGCAAGTGAAATTATATCAGCTGGAAGAGAGCATCTTTTAGGATAAGATTGTCACTCAAGTGTGCCATGTTAATAAAATGATACAAACTAGATTTCAAAGATGGGGCTTGAATAGTCAATATCAGCCTTAATCAGAGTTTGTCAGCAAGTTTTTAGAGGATAGAAAATCCTATAAAGGAAAATAGTTGATAGTCTTCTCATTGGTCTTGGTGCTAAAATGCAGACTTAAAAATACTAAGTTTGAAAACTATTTGAGTCTACCATCTTAATAATTACTCAGCAAAAATTCACTGATGGAAGTGTGAAGACATATAAGCCACAGTCCCCACACTCTCAAAGGAAAGAAAACATGTTTAAGTACATTACATTACAAGTACCATCACAAAGTAATAGTTTGCTTTCAAACTGCCTCCTTTATTTTTCTCAGTTGGTTTGGAACTCAGGCAAGGAATTGGGATAGCATTTATTGTGTTCCACCCCACACAAAACAGCCCTCAAGACATGTACATTTTGTCCAGCAAAGAAAACCATCAATAAAACAGAAGACAACCTACTGAATAGGAGAAGATATTTACCAATGATACTTCCAATAAGGGGGTTAATATCCAAAGTTATAAGAAACTCATACATACAGCTTAACACACATACACACAACTATCAAATTTTTAAAATGAGCAGAGGACCTGAATAGACATTTCTCCTAAGAGGACATGCAGATGGCCATTAGACATATGAAAAGCTGCTCAATGTCACTAATTATCAGGGAAATGAAAATTAAAACCACAATAAGACATTACTTCACACCTGTCAAAATGGCCATCATCAATAAATCTACAAATAACAAGTGTTGACAAGGATGTGGAGAAAAGGGAACCCTCATATACTGTTGGTAGGAATGCAAATTGGTGCAGCCACCATGAAACAGTATGGAGATTCCTGTAAAATTAAAAACAGAACTACCATACAATCCAGCAATTCCACTTCTAGGTATTTATCAGAAGAAAACAAAACAATTTTAAAATACACACACCCCTACAGTCATTGCAACATTACTTGTAATAGATAAGAAATGGAAGCACCTTAGATGTCCATCAACAGATGAATGGATACAGAAGATGTCACACACACACACAATTATTATTCAGCAATAAAAAATAAAATCTTACCATTTGCAACAACATTGATGAACCTAGAGGGTATTATGCTAAGTGAAAAAGTCAAAGACAAATATCATATGATCTCACTTACATGTGGAATCTATAAAAAAAAATAAATGAATAAGCAAAAGCAAACAGAGGGGAAGTTGGGATGTCTCAGTGGGTTAAGTGCTCACTTTGCAGCCCCAGGGTCCAAGGATCGAGTCCCGGCCCTGGCCCATGTGGACCCATATGCTGAACTGTGGTGTTCTTCCCATGTGGGAGGCCCCCAGTTCAGTTCTTGTCCCCCAGTTCAGCCCCCAGCTCACAGGGGCATGCCTCCCATGCCAGAAAAAACTGATGATGTAAAACTATGGAGATTCTTCTGGGCCCTCAACCTTCTCTCTCTCTCTGTCAAAAACAATAAAATAAAAAGGTTTTAAATTAAAAAGCAAACAGTAAGAGACCCACAGATACAGTGAACAAGATGATGGTTGCCAAAAGGGAGGGAGTGGGGATATGAGAATGTTTTTAATAAATAAAATTAATAAATAATAAAAATTCATATGTGAGATAACCCAAAGGTCTATCAACAGACGAACAGATAAGCAAAATGTGGTATATATAATGCCTAAATAATTATAATAAAGTAACTATTTCTGCTACTTTTCCTACAATTTTGTTTTCATGAGTGTCCAGTGGGGGATTAAAAAAAAAAAGAAAGGCATGTACAAGCATAGAGCGCTGAGGGTCATTCATTCAGAGTGTTCACAGAATAATTGAGAGGATTGATGAGCAATGAGACTGGAAAAGTAAGGAGGCAAGGTTATGAAAGCCACTAAGCCTTGACAAGAATTCCTTAAAATACTTAGTTGCAGTTATAAAACTAAAGACTTGATCCAGGAAACTGCTTAACTGCCCTGATAGAGCTTCCGCGTCTGTGATCCCAGGCTTCTCAGGTAGAGACTCTCCGAGCTTTACTATGCCTTAGAATCATCTGGAGACCGTGGAAAAATGCAGATCTCGTACCTCAAAGAGTCTGACTCAGTATGGGAGTGCAGGAATCTGTATGTTTAACAAGCCCCCAGGTGATTTTCCTGCCAGAAATTTGAAAGCTACCCTTGGAGAAACACTACTGAAGGCCTGAGCTTCAGCTTTATAGTTCTAGAAATTCAACTTTGCCAGAACATGCAAAGCTGTTCGGATTCATGCAAACCAAATTTCCAAGATGTATGAATATAATGCAGAATGCTGATTTAGTTAGAGTGAGTACTGTAGCTTTTCTTTTATTGTTTTTTTGATGGAGAGACAGACAGAGAGAAAAGTGGGAGGGCCCATAGCAGTCTCTACAGTTGACAGCATTAGTTTTCCATATACTTTCACTCCACAGGTGGGCACGGGGCTGCGCAGGGCAGGAACTGGAACAGGAGCCTCCCACATAGGCCCCGGCAAGAACTGAACTGGGGGGCACACCCCAGTTCAGCATATGGGTCTGCATGGGCCAGGCCCGGGATTTGATCCTCGGGCTCCGGGGCTGCAAAGTGAGCACATAACCCACTGAGCCAGCCCAGCTTCCCGAGAACCATAACTTTAAAAGGACTGGATTTCTTGGGAAGGTAGAGAGCACATTCGCTCCCCATGGGAAAATCCACACAGGAAGTCACATGGTAACAAAAGGATGCCCGATCACCTTAGAAGCATAGTAGTTTGAGTTAGTTGGATGACCTTCATCAATGGCCTCAAGCTATAATAGAAGCATCCATCCCCACTACTGAGGTAGGCTTGCAAAAGGGACTGGAAGCTGCTGATCAGAGTCCCCTGCCCAGTGCCATGGTGAAGACATTAAAGTCCTACTCTTAATTTCTCCTTTTTTCCTAGGCTTCTCTTTTAACGTTCTTCAGGTAAGGTTATATATAACTGATAGGTTACAGATTTATATATACTAATAGAGTCACATTTTCTTGAAAATATAGTGCTGTTGGGGATGCCAGGATAGCTCAGCAGGTTGAGTGCTTGACTTGCAACCATGAGGTCCACGGATGAATCATGGCCCCACCCAGCCCAAGAAAACCCATGTGCTGACCTGAAGCACAACTGGTAGCCACTGGGATGGTTCTGAAGGTTCTTGCCTCCCATATGAGAGGCCTCCAGTTTGGTGCCTGCTGGGCGCAGTCCCACAACCACCTGTGTGGAATGAAACCATGTCATAACTGATGATGTGCAACTACAGAGACTGCTCTGGGCCCTCCCCACTTCTCTCTCTCTCTCTCTCTCTCTCTCTGTCTCTCACTACTTTATCCCAAGTATTAATACTTAAAATAGTGCCTGACATAAAAGAGTAGTTAATAACCATATTTTAGATGAATGAATGATGGGTCTCATCGATGACAACCATTTTTCATTTTTATTCTGAGGGAAATCTTAATTCCAAAATCTGGGGCTATATCGCTGTTGCCTCCTATGATTAGTCATACGTGTCAACAAAAATGCCTAAAGCAAAACCAGTTATATTTGTCACACTCTTATGTTGGGGATGGTACATGTCATCAGAATCTGTTTTGATTTTCAGCATTGAGCTCTGAGAAGTTTATGTCTTATGAATTCCCAACTTGTTAAAAGGAATAGGAAAACTCTGCTTATTCAAGAATAAAAGAGAAGACAAATGGAGCTGACTAAATACTGTTTCTTTCAGTGTTTGTGATAAACAGCTTAACCTAAGAACTTTTCCTTGGTGTGTAAGTGAATGTCACCAAGACTCCCTGTACCCTCTTCACAACAAATGTGAGAAGGAAGTTCTTTAGCTTCTGAACTTAAGAGATATTGATAAATACGGTGAAGCTCCAACTAATTAAAAATGAAATGCAACCAGCTAAGCTCCAGCCATTTTTAATTTGCAATATTGCTTTGCTTTGGAGGCAAACGTGGACAAGTCACAACTTCTTCTGATGCCTGAGGGATTGAAAAAATTAAATCAGCAGGATTGGCTAGTGATGTTTTCTAGCAAATGTTTTGAAATCTCTGCCTTTCATCCATCTTGAGGAAAACAGGATTGCTTTGTGAGCCTTCAAAGATATTAATTCCTTTAATAAATCCTTATTTGTATGTTGAAAACTTCCAATGGTAAGGTTTCTGTAGCAATCTCGACATCAGGGGTAAATGTTGCCGGCAGGCAGAGTCCCAGTTTTTGTCCAAGTGTCATTATTCCTGTCTGAAACTGGGACTAACGAACACCATAACAGATTAAACACACTTCCTATCAAGCCTCTTTTCATAAGATTTCTTTGTTATATTGTTTGCAAGGCAAATTTCATGACCGGCAGCTTGCTTTCCTGGTGATCAGCACTTAATGAGATAAAGCACAAGTGGAAGCATAAGCAGTAACTGTCCCAGTTCCATGCTTTGATCCCTGCCTCTCCAACTAATATGAAAAAAGATGGAGAGCACGTTGAGATTCTAAAAATATACTGAATATTTGTCATATAGTAAACCAATCAGAGTGCTATCCAACAAAGGAACAAATATAGTATAAGTTAGAACAGAAATGCACAGAGATAAGGTCACCTGTGCATACATGAAAGGTGGGTAACTATCAAATGGTCCCCTTGAGACCAGCATTATTCTGAGGGATCTCTTTTATTAAAAGAAAGCATGTGACATTGGTTTGAAGTGTTGTTCCAGGCATTCTTCTTGAAATGTCTGCTTAAGGGAGTAAATAGTAATGTGTGTCATTTGCTAACAAAGTCTAAAGTTTTCTTTTTTGTCTAAGCCATTAGAGGAAAAAGAAAGGTAAAAATGACTGGTTCTGGTGGGAGAGAGAGAGAAGCTGAATAGTGATAAATAACTGAGCCAGGACCTTTCCCCTGGAGACTACAAGGTCTGACAATTAAGTCCACAAACTCATCCTACAAAAAGTGCTACACACCTCATTGCTAGGTACTATGGTCACCTTCAAAGCACTCCCCTTGGGAAGCTATACACCGATGCCAGTACCTAGAATCTACTCTTCAAAGCAATTTTGGAACTCTTTTTCTGGAATGGTCATCAGAACCATCATTGTATTACCTTTGATGTCCTGAATGTCATAAAAATGTCTTCCTTTCAATATTTCCTTTATCTTTGAATAAAGAAAAGTCATTGGGGGTGAGACCAGGTGAGTAGGGAGGGTGTTCCAATAGTTATTTGCTTACTGGCTAAAAACCCTCTCACAGACAGTGCCCAGTAAGCTGGTGCATTGTCCTGATGTAAGAGACATGAGTTGTTGGTGAAAAGTTCAGGTCATTTTCGTCTAACATTTTCATGCAGCCTTTTCAGCACTTCCAAATAGTCAACTTGGTTGACTGTCCAGTTGGTACAAATTCATAATGAATAATCCTTCTGATATCAAAAGAGGTAAACAACATTGTTTTGACTCTTGATTTGGACTGATGGAACTGTTTTGGTTGTAAATTGGCTGACTTGCACTGTGCACTTTAATGCTTTGTTTCAGGATCATATTGGTACACCCAGGTTTCATTACCAGTGATAACTCGGCCCCAAACATCATCTTGCCTCTCCAAAAGGTCTTGGTAAACTCAAGCGCCAACATTCTTGCCACAGCACAAAAACATACAACAACAGTAATGAATGCCACTAAGCAAGATACCACCATTTGTCAACATGAGCACAGCTGTGAGACACTGATATACAAGGATATGAAACCTCACTGAGTTGTTTATATAGGGCTGCCAATACAAGTGCACGGTGGCAAGTTCACAAACTTAATTGTCAGACCTTGTACACTTAACTAGGATGTCTGTAGTGCTTTATTACATGTTTAAAAATATATCATATCCTTCAGAATAGAACTATAAAAAGAAACCTAGTTGCATTTATTCACTTTGTTGCTCACCCTCAAAGTTTCTCATTCTCCAAGTATCAGAAGGATTCTGAGCATCTTCACTTTTAAAAAACTCCATAGGTGAGTGTAATGTGCAGCAAGGGTTGAGAACTACTGACTTAAAAGACTAACTAGAAAATGTGGTCATCACTGAGAACGATACTTTCACATAGGGTATAAACCAGACAAATAAATAGATCTCAAACAACTCTGGAAACATTGAGTCACTGAAGAATTAAAGGTGCTTTTTAAACAAAAAGTTCTAGTGTATTGAATATTAGTGGCATTGATATCAGCAAAATGGTGTAGGAGGTAGACTAGGCTCCTACTCCCACATAGAAACATTGAAAAACAAGCAGAAATTGTCAGAATCAACTTTGTCAGAACTCTGGGTAACAGTCAAAAGTTTACAACAACCAAGTGAACACTCAATTAAGAAAAAGCAGCTCAATAATGGCAGGGAAGCTTTGTGGTAGTTTTCCTTGCTCTTACCTCGCCCCCAACCCTGGTGGTGGCAATGTTAGAGCAGCAGCCCATGTTCCTAGTGTGGACTCTGATTGCTTGTTCTGGAGGAAGAGCACACCTTTTTTTGCAAATTACTGCATACTGTGTGTGGGTGACCTGAAAGACTGCCTCAAGTACCTATCTCTGGATTAACTCTGAACTCAGGCCAGAAAAACAGAATGTACTGTTCCCAAGAGCTAGACAAACTAACAACCCACAGATGCCTGGGGTGAAAAATTAAGACCCAGATATACAGTAGACCACCTAAGGCCTAGAAGGAAAAGCTAAGGGAGATTCTTTGGGAAACTAGGACATTTAAAAGCCTCTATGTGTACAACAAATATTCAGGGGAACTTAGAGAGCCAAATACATGTCCAGGGCAGGACACATGCTCAGAAAAGATTTATGAGGACCCTAATTTTCATCTCAGGCTGATCTCTAGGCTCAATAAAGTTTGAATATGTGTTAGAGTACCCTAACACACAGACAGGGATAGGTGTTTTGTTTTGTTTTTCTTTTCTGTTTTTTTAAATGGGGGTAGTATTGTTTTAAATTTTATTTTATTATATCTCCTGGCCTTCAATGAATTCTCTAAAGGAACAGTGACTTCAGAGACCACAGATGACAAGATAATCAGTCTTTCCAAAACAGTTTGGAAAAGTCAATAAACAGTAGACTACTACAGCCTTCAATAACAAAAAACAACAAAAAAAAAACAACAACCAACAAACCCTAGAGAATGGGAATAATCTTATTTCCAGAGTTATCACATTATAATATTCAAATGTTCAGCTTTCAATAAATATCACAAGACATACAAAGACTCTGGAAAGTATATCCCACTCAAAGGAACAAGATAAGCTGGCTGAACTCTTCCGTAAATGGTGCTGGGAAAACTGGAAAACCACATGCAAAAGAATAAAGGTGAACTGTGATCTGTCACCATACACCAAAATTAACTCAAAATGGATTAAAGACCTCCAGATAAGATCTGAAAAAATAAATTGCACAGAAGAAAACATTGGTACTAAACTTATAAACCTGCGGTTTAGGAAGAACTTTATGAACCTGACCTCAATGGCAAGGGAAGGAAAGCAAAAATAAATGAATGGGACTTTATCAAACTAAAAAGCTTCTATACAGCAAAGGAAACCATCAACAAAGCAAAGAGGCAACCAACCAATTGTGAGAAAATATGTGTAAACAATTCTTCTGATAAGAGGCTAATATCAAAAATATATAAAGAACTTGTACAACTCAATAACAACAACAAAAAAAAACAATTCAATTAAAAAATGGGCAGAAGACTCAAACAGACACTTCTCTCATGAAGACAAATGGCCAACAGATACATATATTTTAAAAAAATGCTCAACATCACTAGCAATTAGGGAGATACAAATAAAAACCACAATGCGATACCATTTCACACCTGACAGAATGACTATAATCAACAAGATGAGGAATAACAAGTGCTGGAGAGGCTGGAGAGAAAAAGGAACCCTCATACACTGCTGGTGGGAATGTAAATTGGTACAACCACTATGGAAGACAGTATGGAGTTTCCTCAAAAGATTAGGAATGGAATTGCCATATGACCCCGCAATCCTTCTTCTGGGTATCTACCCAAAAAACCTGAAAACCTTAATTCGCAAAGATATATCTACCCCAATGTTCATCTCAGCACTGTTCATGGTGGCTAAGTCATGGAAACAATCAAAATATCCTTTGATAGATGACTGGATAAAGAAGTTGTGGTACATTTATACAATGGAATACTACTCAGCAAGAAGAAAAGATAAAATACAGTCATTTGTGACAACATGAACAGATCTTGAAAACATCTTACTAAGAGAAATAAGTCAGACTGAAAGAATCAAAAAACATTATGACCTCACTTATAGGTGGATTATAAAACTGAAAGTAACAAAGAAACAAAAACTCATGGACACAATTAATAGTTTGGTGGTTACCTGAGGGTAAAGGGGAAAGTGGGTGAAAAAAGGGGGTGGTGGAAGTTGGGTGTGGGTATCACACATATGGTGATGGAGGGAGAGCTGATTCTGGGTGGTGAGCACTTAATGCAATACATAGACAATGTAATGTAGAGTTGTACACCAGGATACTATGTAATTGTCATCAACCAATGTCACCCCCAATAAATTTAACAATTAATGGGGAAGCCAGGGATGGCTCAATGGGTTAAGCGTTCACTTTGTAGCCCCAGGCACCGAGGATCGAATCCCTGCCCTGGCCCGTTTGGACCCACATGCTGAACTGGGGTGTGCTTCTCATGCAGGAGGCTCCCAGTTCAGTTCTCACCCCCTGGTTTGGCTCCTGGCTTGAGGGGGCAGGCCTCCCATGCAGGAGGCCCCCAGCCCACCTGTGCAGAATGAAACAGTGTGGAAAACTGATGAGGTACAACTATAGAGACTTCTCTGGGCCCTCCCCCTTCTCTCTCTGTCTCTGTCTCTGCCTCTCTCTCTCTGTCAAAAACAATAAAATAGGGAGATCCAAGATGGCGGCATGAGAGGAGAACGCTGATAACTGCCTGGGAAGGGCCTTGTGAACAGAGGGGAATCCACAGGGGAAACCCTGAGAAGAAACCTCAACTAAGAGAACCACACAACGTAGAACAACACACAAAGGTTAGAGAAAAAAGGGGAGAGCGGGAGAGGAAAAGGGAAGCAGTGGTTCAGGGACAGAGACTCGGAGTGCGGCCCGGGGCTGGCAAAAACAAAGGGGGATTGAGGGACTATGGTCAAAGTGGAGCTGGATCGAGGGCGGGCTGGAAGCCGAGACCTAGGTAGCGTGGAAGCCCCACAAGACTGTGGACAATTTAACATCCAAACTCAAGGGACAGCACACAGTGCCCTAATCAGATCACAGAGCCTAAAGTGGAACAGGGACTGTGGAGCAGGGCAGCTGCATTTCCCGGCGGGCGGGGTGAGAGCAGGGCACCAGCCCACAGCAGCTCAGCACCCCTGATTTACGGAGGAGATTGACTGTGAGGGAGCGCCTTCTGAGGACAGGGTTCTTGGAGTGAGGGCTGGGGCTTGAGTGGGCACAGCTGCATTGGACGTGCTTAGAGTGAATCCGGCGGTCTCAACAGAGCCGGGAGCGTAGAGCGGCTGCCTCCCGAGCTACGGTCTGTGCACACAGGGCTTTCGGCGCCCCGCCCACTGGGCCGCTGCGCATCGCTGCCTGTGTGCACCCCGGCTTTCAGTGCCCCACGCACTGAGCCCCCACGGCACCACTGCCTGCTCCCCGGCACGCTACAGGACTTTTGGTGCCCTGCTCGCCAGGCCACCGCAGCGCTGCTGCCAGCGCGAGGGACCAGTTTTCGGTGCCCTGCCCACCAGGCCGCTGCAGCGCTGTTGCTGGCTCGCGAGCGTGCAGCTGGGCTTTTGGCGTCCCACCCACCCGGCCTCTGGGGCGTTGCGGACTGCGTGCGCAACTGGGCTGTCGGCCGGGTCTCCACGGTGTCATTGCCTGTGCGCGGGACTGCGCGGCCGACCGGGGCCTCTGCCAAGCTCCAGCCCATCCAAGTGCTGCCCTGCGGGTGTGGCTTACAGATACGATTGAAGGAGGGGCAGCCAGGAGGAGGAAAGACCAGAGCTCCTGCACCCCGCCCGCACTGAACCACCAGCCCCCCTGCTGAAAGAGGAATCTGCTATTGTGTCTCAGGCCCGCCCTAGCTCCTACTCACATGCCCCCACCCCTGGCCACACCATTGCTACCCTGCTATCTAATAGCTAAGACAGCAACCTGAAGTGCCCCAGGACACAGAAGCTGTCTGCTTCCCCCAACCCTCTCCCAAAATCTCCTTCTCCCACAACTGAACCCAAAAGAAAAAATAAAGAGAAGCGCATCTGATAGGCAAACCCCCAGAGGGAAAACAGACTCATGCATAAAGCAAAAAGAACCACATCAAACACAATGCACACCTCAGAATCCAAAGCCCCTCCAGAAGATCAGGGGCAGTCTTTAGTAAAGGACCTTGCACACTTGGAATCAAATCTAAGTGAAACAGAATTCAGGGCTGCATTAATCAAGACACTCAGAGAG
>PVKE010007767.1:0-49630 GCA_004027555.1 Craseonycteris thonglongyai
AAAAAAAAAAAAAAAAAAAAAAGTAATCCTGACTGTAGCACCAGGATTTATTTGATACAGTCCTATCGTAAGGAAAGGGTTCTGCTCAGAGGGTGGGACAGGCAGGTCTAGATAACAATGCATACTGGGGTGGTAATTTTTATGTGCTGAATAGCTAAAACTAATAAAGAAGGAAGGAGTAGAATTGAAAGGCCCCACCTGAGCAGAGCCAAAGTATTCCAGAACAACATTTGCAGGTTACTGGGAATTAGGCCAAGTGGCACTGACACCTGCTTATAAACTACAGAACTAGAAAAAGTAATAGACATACCCAAGTGAACATAGAGGAGAATTCAGAAAAATCAACATGTTCTATTCGTAATCATTCTGTTTTAATACATAGATGTCTTCTTATTTAGATCTGTAGGGCCTACCTTAGTCATGGCAATGTTTGTCAACATTTATTGAGGACCTGGACTACTAATTACTTTGCACACATTTCCTAATCTAATCTGCACACCAGCCCTGTGAAGTGAATGCTGAGTTTATCCCAGTTTAACAGAGGAGAAAACAAATTACGTTGCATGCCGAAGTTCAGAGCACTGGCGAATAGTTGTGTGAACCTAAATCGTTCTGAATCTGAAGTCCACATGACTGTGACACAAAGGGAATGTACCCTGTAGTAGATTGAATGAACAGTGGCCCCAAAGAGACTCACATCCTAAATCCCTGGAACCTGGAACTCTTAGCTCTGATGGCAAGAAGAACTTTGCAGATGTGATTAAATTAAGAATCCTGAGAAGGGAAGATTATACTGGATTATCTTGGTGGGTCCTACATGTACTCACAAGCGTCATTACAGGAGGTTAGGCAGTGAAAAAGAAAATGTGATGAAAGAAGCAAAAGATTGTAGTAGTTTAAAGATGAGGTCAGGATGAGCCAAGAAATGCAAGCAGCCTTTGGAAGCTGGAAAAGTCAAGAAAACAAATCCTTCTCTAGAGTCTGAAGAAGGAATCAGCTATGTTGACTTGGTTCAGTGAAATTGATTTCAGATTTCTGGCCTCTAGAACCGTAAGAGAATAAATCTATGTTGATTTAAGCTACCAGGTTTGTGGAAAATTATAAGAGCAGCCATGGGAAACTAATATAGCCTTCAATTCTGAAAATCTAGTAAAAAAGTTTAAGTCTTAAGACATTCTACTAGATTCCCCCCAAAAAATTTAGAACAATGCTGCCATTCTCATGTTATTAAAAACAAGCAAACTCTTTAAACTAGAGGCCAGAATAAACCAAGATTTAAAAAAATGTTATTTGTAAAGTAAAATTAAAATGAGAGTTTTTAAAAAGGCAAGAAATACGAGAAAACCAAAAGCATAATGACAGGATTAGAATGTACTTCAGAATTAGCAGCAATGGTAGAGACAGCACAGAATACCAAATGACTAGATTTGGCAAGCACTCATAGAATGCAGAATAAAGTATCCAAAGATGAAAATTATAAGTGTGATTATAGATTAAAGTGAAAAAAAATCTATCAAAAGAATCATACACGTTACTCAAGATGAAACCAGAACAATCAGAAATGAAGAAAACATACAATGCTGAATAATAATTTCCTGAATGGGAAAAAAAAAAGTGAGTCTTCTCTGTTTTGAGGCTTGTTGCATTTTATGAAATATTAATTAAAAGGTTTATATGCCAGTACACTCTGCAAAATTACAAAAATAAAAAAAATTAAATTATAAGAATACAGAAAAATTTGTACATGTTTAGAGAAAAAAATAAAAACATCTCAACCATGTAAAACTAAGTTTGTTATCAAATTTCCACTAAGAAATAACAATAGAATTAATAAATCATGGAACACCACCAATGGAATTTCCTGAAAAAAGAAAAGTTGTGAACTAGAAATTTTATAAACAAGTTGTCTCCAATGTACAAAGCCAAAATCATTCTGAAATGTTAAAAACTATGAACAAAAGCAAACTCTGGAGAAAGCATCAGAGAACTTTCGGGACGTTCACTTCCAGGGAGACATGAGATGAAGATTAAACTTCACTTTTTTTTTCTAACCAGGATATTTTCTATTTACCAGAAGAAAATATAATTTGCTTAAACTTATTTTAACAAACATACATGCAAAAATAAGTGTTTCCTTTAAATTTGCCCTCAATGACAACATTTGGGGGGATGGGGTGCTGTGGAGGAAAGCATGAAATCTTTAGATTCAAAACTTATATTCCCCTCTCCAGAAATAAGAGGGACTCTACCATGTCATGGCAGTTTGGGGAAACACTGGTCTCAGGCTTTGAAAGTAAACACACTTAGTTAAGTAAAGCAAGAGCCTGGATGCTAGGGCTATCACAGATTTACTTCTGCAGTGCCTGGGAAGCTCTATGAATACATGATCTGAAAATGCCTCTCAATGGCAGCTCACCTGCCTTCTTTGCCAAGAAGCACTCTGACAAATACAGCTCACACTGGCAGTGACTGCAGAATCCAGGAGGGCAGGGACTGTGGCCAATACATTCTGCACAACCACAGTACCTGGTATAGAATACATGCTAATAGATCTAAATATATAAGTGAATGTTAGAATGAACTAGATGGTGTGTACTTTATAGATGACAATGATGTCATGGGTTTATAGGCAAGAGAGAGAGAGAGAGAGAGGGAGGGGGAGAGGGAGGGGGAGGGGGAGAGGGAGAGGGGGAGAGAGAGAGAGAGAGAGAGAGAGAGAGAGAGACCCGGGAGAAAAGTAGGTATTGCGTGATAATTCAATGTGAGTGTTTTTAGTGTCCCTCCTACCACAAAAGGAAGCAACAATTAACTAGTCTTTCATTTGTCTCATATAGTTCTAAAAAAATTTTTTTAATTATTTCTTCCAGGCTTATTATGTATTGAAGTTTGAACCTTGTGGATCTTACCTACTTCAGTCAAGGTTTTGGTGCCCACACTCATACACTCATACACGCTTGGAGAAAATAAAAATATGAGAAAGATTTCTGGGAAAGCAATTTGTCAGTAAAAGAAGTCTTTTAAATATTTGTAGATTTATGTAACATCAATTTCTAGAATTCTTTCATGCGGAAATAATCTGAATATGCCAAAAGATTCATTAACAAAGATGTTTGATTTTATTTATAATAATTGAGCAGAAAAGAGTCAACATAGCAAACTTGAGACTGCTATTCTCAGAAAGAGGCTGGCAAGGTTGACCCTTATCTGGCATCTGGGAACTTGGCAGGTAAATAGTTCACTACACTGATGTAAAACTTTCCCTAAAAGTTATGTGCATCTTAGAATGCCTGGATTGTGAAAACAATATGGTTGATGCAGATACATGCTCTCCTTCTGGAAATCTGGAATATTGGTTCATGCTAAGCAGAGGATGCCTGTGTGACCATACTCCAATCAAAGCGCTGGGTGCTGAGTCTCTAATGAGTTTGCCACACATGTGTTGACGGCATCGCTGGAGGAATCAAGTACGTCTGTGTGATTCCACCAAAAGCGGACTTTTAGAAGCTTGCTCCTGGTTTGCTCTATGCTTCACCTCACGCACCTTTTCCCTTTGCTGATTTTGCTTTGGATTCTTTCACGATAATACACCTGAGCTGTGAATATGCCTGTATACTGAGTCCCATGAGTTCTTCTAGCAAATCACCGACCCCAGTTGTGGTGTCTGGGACGCATATACAGTAACATTGGAAATAACTATGTTCAGTAATGGGAAATTGGTTAAGTAAATTATAGTGCATACATGCATTGGATTCTTTTATAACAGTAAAAATTTAGCTTGTCGAGTGTTTTTACATTATAATACAGACAACTGAAAATATTATTTAGCTTATGCTTTTAATTATGAACAAAAATTTCATAAACAAAAGGACTAAACAAAAATATGCCAAAATGCTGAAAGAGACAGTTTCTGATTTGATAAAATTTCTGTCTGTATTCTATTCTTCTCTTTTATTCTATATGGGTTGAATGTGGGTTTCATAAATTCTAAGTAGCTAACTCACATACAGCCACCTTTTGAAAAAGCTATCCTTATTGTTTTTCTCATACCAGTTGCCATAGGACCTAACCAGTGGTTTATTTGTAAAATCAGACTTAGAGGCTGAGCTTTATAGGACTGAATTAGAAAGCAGACCATGATTCTGAGACAAACACATCTGAGTTAGACATGAAGGGATAAGCACATTGAACGTGTTTGGCTCAAACTCTGCTCAGTTTGATCTCTACAACACATGGAAATATTCTGACACAATCAAATCTTCTATTTTAACTGTTTCAATGCTAAGTGAATAACAGAAGCACACTGTTAGCCTAGAGGTTCAGCAACTTCTCCACTACTCCCCACAGCAGGTTCATAAGCCCAGTGTTGGGAAATCTGGGTGCTGGAATGACTGTGCGGCCAACGGGATGACTTTTCACGGTACCTTCACATATGAGGACTGTCCAGAAACTATCCAGACATGTAACCATTCTCATTATATTGACAATGGCTGGATTTTTTGCAGACAGTCCTCATATATGTTTCATCATTAAAGGAAATATGAACATACCACTACATTTCAGCTATAGTGAGACAGACATAAACATTTGGCTTTCTAAAAGTTCTATAATGAAGATGTATATGTCTTATAATATAAAAAGATGATTAAGCTTTAAAAAGCAAAATCTATCTACAAATTGTTTGTCACAAGTCCTTGGTATTTTATTTATTCACAGGTTATGCATGAGTTAGAATTATTGTGCAAATTCTGGAATCAGCTGGCCTAAAAACAAAAACAAGAATCCAGTTCCCTCAAAGAGACTGTTAATTTTTAGTTATTTCCATCTGTCTTTGATGATTGGCTTGTCAGAAGATTGAAGTTCATTGATGTATCATTATCTTTAGTAAAAGCTCATTAAAGCAATACATTCAAGGGAAAAAATAAGATTCTAGTGACTAAAACAAAAGGATAATTACAGAACAGAATTTTACCCCTGCTTGTGTCTGTGTATTCATTTCAAATGTTTCATTCCACTCTTTTCTACTCCCTTAGTCATAGCTAGGAGAGAGCGAGCTTGTCACTTTACAAGGTGTAGACCAT
Source organism: Craseonycteris thonglongyai (assembly GCA_004027555.1). Lineage (NCBI taxonomy): Eukaryota > Metazoa > Chordata > Mammalia > Chiroptera > Craseonycteridae > Craseonycteris > Craseonycteris thonglongyai. The sequence continues at coordinate 5,079 of PVKE010007767.1, forward strand.
ATATGATTGGTAGAAATTTAACAAAATTATATGCAGAATACTACAGAGAATTAAATAAAAAATTTATATAAGTACAAAAAGATTTACAAAGACCAAGTCTATAAAGCTACAGCAATATATATAACAAGAATAGTAAAAAAAAAAAAAAAAAAAAAAAAAAAAAAAAAAAAAAAAAAGGCCAACAAACAAGAACTTTCCATTATTATGATCAATAGTTAACAATTATTGGGCTTTAAGGATTAGCCAGTTTCTACCTGTTCTTTTCAGTCCTTTCAATCATCAACAGAAAGGAAGCAAAGATAAAACACAAATCAATGTTTCTACTTATGAAAAATGTAAGTCTAAGGTCTGAGTGAATGATGAAAATTCTGAATATAAATGTGTTAAATATTATCTATGAAGCTCAGTGGCCATGTGGACCTGCTTCCACTATTGTTAATAGATGAAAATTAGCTATATTAATAAAATATTTCACAGATGCTCTGTTTTCTTACTCCTACACAGCAACAGATCAAATTCAACAAAATTTGGTTGTTTTCAGATGCATAATATGTATTATTTTAACAGCAACTTTAACAATAAATTGAGGACAAAATTAAGTGTATTTATTAGTTTATCTTACTAGTTTACTAACTACTATGTCAGTAGTTCCCAACCTTTTTCCACTTGTGTACCCATTTCAATAAATTGTGCCCCGTGTTTTTAAAACAGCTGTTTTGAAATACTGACACTTTTGTTCAGTCCTTATCTTAATGTAAAATTGTGGTAAGAGTTAAAGAGAATGCACTTATTTTTACTCAGTCGATAACTAAACTGATCAAACAGTCTGGCTATGGATGTATTTATATGTTTGGGGAAGTTCTAGAAATGTGCGATAGATTGTTCTGAAACTGTGTGTAATGATTGGTAGAAGAGCAGGTTGTGGGAAGGATCCATAGCCATGCCCTCACCAATCATCGTTCGCTAATGTGATCTAATTTTGATGTGTCTCCATTAATGACAATTCAAACTTAACATTTATTGTTCCATAATTAAAGTTTTGCCTTTTTACTTGTTGTGGGGTTTTTGTTTGTTTGTTTGTTTTGCTGTTATGATTATTTTTCATGTACCCCTGAACAACCTAGCATGTGCCTCCTGGGGTACGACTACAACCACTTGGGAACCGATGTACCACGTCCATATACGAGTCATTCCTCTAGGTAAAATGCTATTTGCCTTAACCCAAAACAGCACTGAAGTCCACTTCCACTCATTTGCCTATGCCCTGTTCTCTAACTGTGGTGGTTTAGTATATGTCTATGTGTCTAGGTCATAGGGCCCAGATATTTGGCCAAACATGTGGATGCTGATGTGAAGGCATTTTTAGATAAGATTAACATTTAAATCTACTTTGAGTAAAGCAGATTGCCTGCCATAATGTGGGTGGGCCTCATCCAATCAGTTGAAGGCCTTAGAAAAATAAAAACTGATCTGCCTCGAAGAAGAGAAAATTCTGCTAGCAGATTGCCTTCAGTCTCAAGTTACAACATCAACTTTTCCCTGGTCTCTGGCCTGCCAGCCCACATTACAGATTTGAACTTGCTAGCCTCTGCAATTTTATGACCTAGAACTTAAAATAAATTTCTTCATACATTGTGGGATGGGGAAAGAGAGGGAAAGGGGAGAGAGTGGGGGAGCTGGAGAGGGGGAGACAAAAATAAAGAGAGAGAGAGAGAGGTTAAGGAATACATGAATAGAGACAGAAAAAAATAATCATTATATTATACCTATCTATCTAGATCACTACATAAATATATAGACTGAGAGATAGGAAGGAAGGGAAGGAGAGAAAGAGAGAGATCTTACTGGTTCTGTTCCTGTGGAGTACCTTATTATACCCTCCTGACATATACTAACCACTCTCCACCTCCCTAAAGCATACCAAACTTTAAAGGCCAAGCTGTAACGCCTTCATCTTTTCCCCTTCATTCATTAAAAGCATATTAGGATTAAAAGGAATATGATTGGCATGATCACAAAAATAACTCTGACTCCACTCTAATTATTAAGTTAAAGAATTTTCAAAGTTTTTTATTTTCAGTATTAAAAAAATATGCCTCACAATAACATCACTGATGTGCTATACCAACATGAATGGTGATGGACACAGAGAACTACTCATCTTCACCATTGGGAGAGAACACAACTCATTGCCTGTATTGTGGGTTATCTTTCTTTACGTTTTAACACCGCCACAAGGCCGTAACTTACAAGACTTAGCTGATGTCTAAAATTTATTTGTACTTCTATGCACCTATTATAGTATTTCTTAATGCTCAGTTTTCAAAATGTTAATAAATAAATAAATAAATAAATAAGCATTGGTTGTATATTGGTTAGCATAATTGCCTTCCAAAATGTTAAAAAAAAAAAAAAGAAAACACCTTTAATCACCTCCTTGCCTTCAAAGTTCAGGTGACATCTTCACTTCCATTTATGATACTATAAATAACAAAAGTCTTTACCTCTGTAAAAAATGGAACCAAAAGTGATATAACAATTTTATCTCTAATTGAAGTTTCTATCAAAATAGGATGAAAATGTGAAATTTGAACAATTACTAGATATTAGTTGATATGAATGGTATTAACTTTAGATGAGATAATAATATTTTGGTTGGGTTTTAAAAATATATATTTCTTATATTTTATAAAACTGAAAAATATGTACATGGATATAAAGAAGCTTGCTTCAAATAATCCATGCTCAGAAGGGAACTCAGTAGGTACATGAATGAAATAATACTGGCCATGAGTTCATAACTGCTGAAGCTTGGTGATGGGTACATGTGTTTTTATTATCCTACTTTATTTATTTTTGTATATATTCACATTTAACATAATGCAGTGTTTTTTATTTGTTTATTCCAAAATGCATAAGATTTTCCAGTGCCAAGGGGAGTTTGAATGAAATAGCTAATCATCAAGAAAACAGAGCAAGCCACAGAGCAAAACATAAATAACAATATTTTTCTGTCTGGCAAGATGTGATTTGAAAAAAAGGAGTAATAGAACTGGACATAAAGGAAGCTCAGCTAAGCAAAAACCTCACCAAGTCCTCACACAGGAGCTTTGCTGAAAATACTATAAAATCCTGTTAGAACGTTCCTATGTTAAAGTAGAGCATAAGAAATTTATTTTACACTAAAACATAAAGACTACAGGATCAACATTTGTTATGTTTACTAGTATCTCTCCGATGACAAAGTATACATAATAGGTGCTCAATAAATATTTGTCAATTATTCCCATATATAAAAAAAATGCTGCTACTTGACTACCACCACAAAACCATAAACTATTAATTATCATTGTTAAACTATTATAATAGGATGGAAATTCATTTCAAAGATTCAAGTTTTAATTATGTATGCTCCTTACTAAAAATTGTTTATCAGTAACTTACATCTAATTAGCAAGTTAAATGTAGCTTCTAAATACCCATTTCTTTTAACCTCGTTTCCAATAAGAAATAGATAAAATGAGAATTACCTCCTCTCCCATTTCAGAAAAGAGAAAACCGAAACTTAGAATATTTTGGTCTGCTGAGACACCAACCTGTTTTTACTCATGATCCTTCATTCTTCCTATTGTAGAACTATCTATATATATATTTTTTTAACTAAGCACACCTCTAACTAATCAATCATTTTCATTCAGTATTATTAATTTTTGTAAGAGTGGAAACAGATCCTAAGAAGTTCAGCTGAGCCAAAGGATGAGAGAGAGAAAATCAAACCCAATTTATGGGCTCTTTTGGTGCAATATTAAGGAATATCAAAATCTTTAAAAAAATGTATCTAAAGTTCACCTTTCACTTTCAATATAGAAACACACACACAAAAAAAATTCTCCCACTCTAACAATGAGAACAAGCCAGATGGTCTATAAAACCATTATTTTTTGAGCCGATCAGAGTTGAGGTCACAAAGCAACCTGATGAACTGTAACACAAGGTTGACAAAGTCTCCCAAGCAAAGAGAATACAATTCACTTTGGGCAGACCATCAGAAGGGATGACCACCGCAGAAGCAGGCAAAGACTAAAACAGCTGAAATTTTAATAAAGGCCAAATGTGGACTGACTTGATAGCAGAGAATCCTTGGAAGCCCAGACACCCAGGACATCTGAACAAACTCTCCTACTCTCTTCTAAACTAAGGCTCCCACTGAGTGCAGATGAGAAATAGTGGGGTAGGGCAGGAGGTCTGAGTGAGACCTCCTCTGTAGTGCAGGTGTGTGGGTCTAGCCTTGGTTTGGAGGTGGAGCAGAAGGACCTAGAGAAGGCAGTCTCCAAGCCATGTAGTGCATTCACATATATGGTTTGGAGGTCTGCTGCTGGGGAAAGGCAAGAAACTCTACTCATTTTATTAAGCAATTATGACCCTGATAACAAAGCTAGATGAGGGTATTACAAAAAAAGGAAAATTACAGATCAATGTCTTTGACAAGTATACGTGCAAAAATCCTTAATAAAATATTAGCAAATCAAACCTATCAATATATGAAAAACATATATCATGCATAAATTTTGTGTAGCCTAAGAATAAAAAGTTGGTGTTTACATATGAAAATTGTTCTTTGCAACTCTCTATAGCAATATACATTGTAAGAAAAATCAAAATCATTTAAATACACAAATTTAAAACTTTTTACAAAATTCAACACACATTATGATTAAAAAAAAACATTTTTACTGCGAACTAGAAAAAAATGGAAACTTCGAAATCTTTACAAAGGGAACCTACAGAAAACTATAGCTAACATTACACATAATGATGAGATATTGAATGGCTTATACCTAAGATTTGAAACAAAATTGGATGTCTGTAATCAGCATTGTGCTAGAGTTCCTAAACAGTACAATAAACACATACAATTTGAAAAGAAAAAAAAAGTAACTTTATTCAGAATTACATGATATATATGTAGAAAATTCTAATTAATTGGAAATAAAACTATTAGAATATAAAGCAAATTTAGCAATGTTGTGGTATAAAATTCAATTAAAATAATTATATTTTGTATAGTACCATGAACAATTAGTGAAAGAAATTTTTAAAATCAATATTATTTGCAATACCTTCAAAAACTCAAAGTATTAAAGATAAATTTAACAAATAGCATAAAAACTTTACCTAAATATAAAACATATAATTTACAAAATATAAAATATTGCTGTGGGATTAAGGAAAACTTAAGCAAGTGGAGCTACACTACATTTATGGATTGAAGATTAATGTTAAGGTTGTTGCTCTGTATCTCTCAATTATATATAGATTCAAAGCAATGTCACTTATAATTACAGCTATAAACAAACTCTGAATCTCATATTTACCATGAAGAAGAAGAGGTAAAAGAAAAATTTTCTTCCCCCTTTATAAATAAGACAAAACTATGGTTTTCCCTTCTTTTACTGTTCTTTCTTATCTGTATTAAAATTCCTGTTTGTCTCTTTAACTATGTTTCTCTTTGATGCCTTAAATTCTAAATACGTAGTTGACCTCTATGCCACCTCCATTTAGGCTTTGTCTCAGTTGAGATCCTCACATTTCCTAAATTTTTATCTAAGTTATTATTTTTTATTTTGCCAATTTTGTGATACAAATGTAATTTCAATGAAGCCAAGAATATATTAAAAGATTTTTAACAACCATTTAGTGCCCTTGGTGTATCCTTCAGAAAATATTTGTTCTTATTTTCATTAATGCTTAAAAATCTAACACTGACAAAACAAAACAATAGAAATTTAAAGAGAAATGTAACTAAAAATAGAATAAAAGTACTGTAATTTTTTAAAATGATGTTCAATATTATGGGGGTCTTATTATTGTTTGAGAGAAGGTGAGAGAGAGAAGGAAGGAGGGGCCAGAGGATTCCCTACAGTTGTACATCATTAGTGGTGACGTGGCTTCATTTTGCGCAGGTTGGATGTGGGACCGCGCAGGGTGGAACTGAACAGGGGGCCTCCTGCCCAGGAGCCAAGAATCCTGCCAATGCGCCATCCCAGGGGCCACCAACTGGGCTGTAGCTCAGCACATGGTTTTGTACAGGCCGGGGTCTGGGAACCAAACCCCAAAACCTCTGAGTGCAAGGCAAGCATTCAACTGCTAAGCTATCCCAGCAGCCCAAAACTGCTGTAATTTTATTTATGCACTTTACTTATTATTTTATTCTACATCGATTTATTAATTATAATGTAAATTGTTTACAGAATCACAAAACAAAAGCTTACCTATTTTTAATTATGTTCTATTTCAAAAACAGTAAAAATTAAAAAAATAATTATAAATGCCATTTTAAAAATTTAAGTTCTCCAGATTAATTGTAGAAAAACACTTTCATTCACATGCAATTAGATAAAAATAATTGGGGACAATTAACATCATGAAAAAAATAAGAATTTCCCTATTTTATAAGTGGAAAATAAATGGTCTTGTTTTTTTTAAAATACAATAACAGAAAATGCATCAGCCATTCAAATAGTTCTCCAATTCATCTCCAAATCAAATTTTGTCCCACATAGAAATTTAAACCAAAAATTAGAAACCCAGAAAAAAAAACAACCTTATAACATTTAGTTATCTTTATAATATGCTTTGGCCTTCTATTCCTTAAGTCAGCTAAACTTGCAAAATATTCTATGACATATATGTAACTTTCATGATGAATTATTAATATCAATTTTCAAAACTTATGACAAAGGAATTACCTTAGGTATAAAGAAGAGATTGCAAATTTGGTTGGAAAATCACCTTTAAAAAGGGCAAATTTAAGAAGATCTTGTTTTTTGTTTCTAAAAATTAGTTCAAAAGTCATTCTAAGTAAATTAACCCACATTTAGATTTTGGCTGTCTCTGGACAAAGATAAATTTTCAGTGTATATATTCAAGAAGAAATATTCCAAACTGTGAGTACAGAGAAAAAATCACCCTCAGAAAATGCCCTCAAAGAGACTTGCTGTATAATACTGATGGTAATTAGTACGACATTTAGTAAATGACACCTTGGAGAACTGCTTAAGCCCCAGTGAGTCTTCAAGTCAAACTACCTTGGCTTTTATTTGTTTTTAAGCAATAGATTTATAGTATATTTTGCCAGCATAGTTTCACTATCTCATGTTTAAAAGATTCCTATGTGTGAAATCGTTGAAAGAAACATCCCTTCTACATACTGTATTTCCCAGTGGACGTAGCTTAGCACAAACTGATAAAAATGAAGGGTCATAAAATAGGAAATTCATTTTCATACCCATTGGTGTGTAATTGAATAGATTCTTTGAATAGCTGCTAAAAATTAATTCTAACTTAAAAGCAATGAAATATTTTACCTTTTGCAAAGCAGTCAGGAATGACAAAGTATTCTTTTCCCCCTTTAGCAAAGGGAAATTCTGTGATCTCAATAGTTACTGCCTTCATCTGTCTAAACTATCACCCATCTCCTGCACTGCACAGGAAAATCTGGACCTACAATCACATACATCAGATTTTCATTGGTTTTAAGTATATTTTAGAACACTAGAATATTGTTCCAGGATATTAAATTTGAAGAATGACTGTCATTGATTTCCCTGTGAGTTAGGACACCATAATGAATAGTTCTCCTTTATTTAGGATCGATTCAAATATATACTCAGGGTACATAAACATGTTTACTGGTCCATAAAATTTGCATCACACTTTGCTATATGAATTGGAGAGAAAGGGGAAAAAAACATTTTATTTTTTAATTAGGAATAATTAATGTAATGGTTACCTAGCAAAATTCACACTTAACATAGTACTTGCCCTTGAGGGGTTCATGTTCTAAGACATTTACGTTTATTAAGAGTAACCTACAGGTAAAGTCTGTGATTACTTTTTTTTTTTTTTGCACTTTTTAAATCAAAAGTGTTATTTTCCACAGCTTTGCTCAATCAAGCAAGCAATATTTACTAAAACATAGGACTATTAATGTAGCATGGGGTTTTTTCAGGGCCAAAGGAATTCTTACACCTAGTATTTCAGTACAAAAATGGTTTTGGTTTTATTATCTATAAGCCCAAATGGTATTTTAGTATTTTCTAGGTACAGTTAAATACTGAATGCTTACTATGTGCCAGTCATGTATTAAGAATACAAGATGCCCAAGACACAGCCCCACGTTTTGAGAAATGCACAGTCTAATCAGGAAAAGTAAATAAACACAATTCACCTCTTTGGAGAGCCCTCAGACTTAAGTACAGAGCCATGTTTAGCCACACAGGAAGGAGTAAGTGGGAGAACCCAGTCAAAATCCAGAAGTTATCCATAATATCCAGAGAAACTGCTCAGGCAGAACAAGACTCCACAGTCAGGAACTTCTTAAGAACCCTAACAAAAAATATTTATAACCGTGGTCTCTTCTTAGCTGCTACAAGAAATGTCAAGTAAACCTCTCTGCAGGACTTGCCTTTAGATTCTTCCTTTAAACCTGAACTTTAAAAACTCCATCTTCCTAGTGTTACATTTTCTAGCATAATTTTACGATAACCGATGAGATGTTCAGGACTTATTATTTGTATTTAATGGCCTCCCTAATGGTAAAGTGGCCTAGTTGTATGGTGACTGACCACCCAGTTTACCCAAGATGGTCTCTTTTTTAGCACTGAATGTCACAAACCCTGGGAACCTCCTCAGTCCAGGGCAAATTGGATCACCCTAAGATTTCACACTCCCAAGCCTCCAGCAGAACATGTACACAGCAGTCCTTTTCCTAGTGAATTGGCTATTTTAAAAATCTGCTATTACGAAATGTAACATACAGAAAGTGGTATGTGTACCTTTTAACAAAGAGTAGACCACTCAGTACCAGAAACAATGTATATGCCATCACCCAGAATCCTTCCTTCACAAAGTACTTTCCCTCCCTCAAGAGCTAACAAATTTTCTGATTTTTTCTTATAAACATTTGTCTTTTTTTTTTTAATAATTTGGTACATTTTAAATAACTTTTCAGTTACAGTTGACATGTATTATATTAGTTTCAAGTGTACAACATAGTGAATTAAATACATACTCGCATACCTTACAAAATGATCACCCCAATAAATTTAGTATCCACCCACCTGACACCATACATAGTTATTACTATATTATTAACTATGTTATTTATGCTGCACTTTGTATCCTCGGGACTATTTTGTAACAGCAAATTTACCAATGGTATCAAACTAAAAAGCTTAATTATACTATTTTATTTTAATTTGATCAAACAGAATACTTTCATGCCTCACCTTAGTGCTCAATGTTATTTTCATAAAACTCAGCCATGTTGCTGCATGTAGACGTAGCTTGTCCACTTTCTTGCTATATCCTCTTCCCTTGGATGCATTTACCACAATTTATTCATAATTGTACAGCCGATGACATTTGAGTTAGTTCCAGTTGAGGTCATTACCGACTATGCTGCTAGGAACATCGTATAAGTGTGTCCTGGTGCATATGTGCGGGTGTTCTCTAGGGCTGTGCATGTGAGTGTGACCACGCATTGGCAGAATCATCATCATTGGGGAGCTCGACAGAAATGCAGATGCTCAGGTCCTAACCCAAACCTACTGAACCAGAATCTCCACTGTAACAAGATTCACTTGCACATTAAAGTCTCTGTGGGTCCTACGCAGTACAGTCTGAGTGGGACTGCTCTAGAGCATATTCTGAGGAATGCGACCACTGCAATTAACCTTACATGACAACAGCAGGGTATGAGCACTCCTAGCCTTCCATGTCCTCACCAACACTTTGCACTGTCAGCCTTTTACATAACCATCTGGTGGGTGTGGTCTGAAATATCCTACACTTTCTTTGCATATACCTACCTAATCGTTAACAAAGTTGAGTGTCTTTTTATAAATTCGTAAGAAATTTAGATTGCCTTATTTAAAATTTTCTTTTCCAGTCTTTTGCCTAGTTTTCTATCAAGTTGTGTCTCATTTTCTCCTTTGAAGAAATGTATTATATACACTAGGGCTTAGAGAATTGTTGGTTATATGTATAGAGTTATTTCTCTATTCTGTGACTCGTCTTCTTATTCTTTATTGGGCATTGGATAAATAGAAATAGTTAATTTTCACACTTTGGTTTTAGATTTCTAGCCTTTAAAACTGTGAGACAATAAAATTCTTCTTTTTAAACCATTCAGTTCGTGGTGATATATATGTATCACAGCCATAAAAAAATAATACACCCTACTTAAAGGTTATTTTTCATTTTACATCTTATTAGTAACTTTTGAAGAATTTATAAGACTATCATTGACATAAAAGTACAGATAGGTAATAATAAGCTTTTTGTTAAACATTAATGTATGAACTGTATTTCTTCCAGGGAGGCTGGCTTCTTGGCGTTAGCTTTATTTAGTTCCTCAAAATATCATCATGCCTTCTCATTTGCAACTTATGGAGTAAAAATATAGTCTTTGCCCCTTCTTCTCTTGGAAATCATCCAAAACCAAGACTAAAACTGAAAAAAATCAGAAAGCAAATTCCTTAGATGAAGAGACAACCATAACTCTGAAGAACATTATATGAGAAGGAGCTTCCATGTATAAATGGAAGTTAAGTGGGAACAGAAGAAGAGAAAGATACATATGCCGATAGTTGCAAATCTTAGGCAATGCAGGGAATAGCTTCCTAAAATAAGTAACCACAACCTGATGTGCAATTCCCTTCGAGAAAATGAAACTAAGGTGCTTATTCTGATAGCAGAAGCACACTGGACCAAAATGGATTAAAGACTGAAATATAAGACCTGAAGCCATAAACCTCCTAGAAGAAAACACAGGCAGTAAACTCTCTGACACTGCTCTAAGTAATAACTTTTTTGATCAATCTCTTTGGGCAAGGGAAACAAAAGAAAAAATAAACAAATGGGTATACATCAAACTAAAAAGCTTTTTCACAGCAAAGGAAATAACCAGCAAAATGAAAAGACATTCTACCAAATGGGAGAAGATATTCACCAGTGATACATCTGATAAGGGGTTAATATCCAAATTATATAAAGAATTCACACTATTCTACACCAAAAAAGAAAAGCAAACAGTCCAATTAAAAAATGGCCAGAGGACATAAATAGACATTTCTCCAAAGAGGACATACAGAAGGCAAGTAGACATAAGAAAAGATACTCAGTGTTACACTAATCAGCGGAGGAACGAAAATTAAAATAACAAAAATATACCACCTCACTCCTGTCAGAACGGCTATAATCAATAAATCAACAAACAAATGTTAGAAAGGAAGGGGAGAAAAGGGAACCTTTGTGCACTGTTGGTGAGGTTGAAAATTGGTGCAACTACTATAGAAAACAGTTTGGGGATTCCTCAAAAAATTAAAAATAGAACAACCATATGACCCAGAAACTCCACATCTGGGTATGTATGTAAAGAAGTCTAAAACACTAATTCAAAAAGATATGCACACTCCTATGTTTATTGCAACACTGTTTTCAATAGCCACGGTATGGAAGCAACCCAACTGCCCACTGATAAACAAATGGGTTAAAGAGGTGGGACATATATATAATGGAATATTACTTGGCCATAAACATGAATGAAATCTTTCCATTTGCGACAACATGGGTGGACCTAAAGGGTACTATGTTAAGTTAAATAAGTCAGAAAGAAAAAAATAAATACAATATGATCTCACTATATGTGCAATCTAAAGAACAAAACAGACAAATAAAACTGAAACAGACTCACACATATAGAGAACAAAATGACGGTTGCCAGAGGGGAAGGCTGTCGGAGAACTGGGTGAAAAAGGTGAAAGGATTAAGTACAAATTGGGAGTTACAAAATAGTCACAGGATGTAAAATACAGCACAGGGAACACAGTCAATAACGTTGGAATGACTACATATATTGGCAAATAGGGAATGAACTAATGGGGGGATCACTGCTTAATATATAAATGTCTAACCACTATGTTTTATTCCTGAAACTAATGTAAATCAATATTGAATGTCAACTGTAACTGAAAACAATAAATAGTTAATTTTTTTTCACTCACAAAATAAGATGAAACAATTTGCAAAATGAAGACAGACAAGGGGTTATTGAAAACAAGATTCATATATGTGGACAATGTGAAATAATAAAGAAGTGTAAAAGGATTACAACAAAAAATGATAGAAACAGAAAATAGGCAAAAGAAGAAAAGAAATAAAGTAATAAGACAAAAACATATTAAAGACAGTTTAAGAAGCAATTACTAAAATAAAATAGGATTAAAATCTTCAAATTAAAGGACATACAGTACTTTATATTAGAAAAGCATTTTTCAAAATATGGTGTTTACCAAAACATCCCAGTAATATTTTTAGAATTCAAAAATAAAAAATATTTTGAATAGCTAGGCTAAAAGAACACTATGTCTTTAAGAAGCAAAGCTGGAAGTTATAAGGCAGTGGAAAAATGTCACAAAATACTCAAGAAAAATGAGTATGACATAAGATTTTTATCCTAGCCTAGATGACAGAACCAATAAATAACATAACTAACCAAGAGTTTTAGAGGAAAGGAAGTTGGCAAATGATGTAAGTAGCTGATTCCAACATCTTTTACAGTCAAGGGGAAAGGTATCATTTGGAATTAGTAAATCATATGATCAAAAATATGTATATTTAAAATATACATTAAGAGAAAAAAACATAATAAAATTTGGTGGTAGATGAAGGAGAGGGGAGGAAAGAAGAATAGATACAAATTCTATTATTGTTATGGAAAGGAGTCATAGTTATATAGAAAGGAAACAATTCTTCTACTTATGAATATATTAGCTGCTATGGGAATTAGTTTCCCATTACAAGAAACAAGAAAACTAGACAAAATATTATAAACATATGGCAATTAGGAGAGTGTAATACTCTCCTAAGGTTAAACAAGCTGATCCATAGAATAAAATAAGAGCATAGAAACAGACCTATGCTATGTGACATTTAGTATATGACAGACGTGACCCTGAAGACCACTAGGTAAAGGAGGAACTTTTCAGTAAATATTTTAGAACTTTTGAGTGTCTTTATTGGAGAGTGTCCCTACAGAAAAGGCAGGGCAGAATGGGAAGGGAATGAAACTGCATCCTGCTCTCCCACCTTTCACAAAAATCAATTCCAATATGCTTAAAAACATAAACATAAAAACTAAAATAATTTAGAAGGCAATTATGGACATTATTTCATAACCTCTAGGATGCAAAAAGTTTTATGTTTTACAAAAAAGATGCAAAAAAAATAGTCATAAAGGAAACATTGATCATTTCATTTTCTATATATCAAAGAACATCATAGAAGAGCATAGAAAGACAAGCTATGGAGCTGGAGAATTTTTTTCCCATATATGCAATTGACCAGAATGCAGTTTATAAAATTTTATAAAGCATTTTTACATTTCAATATGTAAAAGGAGACAATGCTATACAAATATTGGGGTGGGGGGGAGGGGACGTATTTGAACAAGACTTTTAAAAGAAGGAAATCCAACAGCCCAAGAAGCATATGATAAGGGTGTTTAATCTCATCAATAACCAGAGAAATGCAAAATAAAATAAAATAAAAAATTTTATAACAGCGAATCCCAACTGATTGGTAAAAATATACAAGTTCCAAAATTCCAAGAGCTGAAAAGGATGGATGTGGAACAATGAGAATGTTTATTTTCTGAAAATGTAAATGTGAATTAGCACCAGGAATACAAGGACTGTCCAGAAAAAATTCAGCCATAAGTACCTCTAGTTTTCATATTACATGGCTGTATATTTTCTGGAAAACCTTCGTATGGTTTGGCAGTATTGAGAAGTTGAAGGTATACTTAACCCATTAACCATAAAATTCTCTCCTTGGTATAAACCCTAGAGAAATTCTTATGCATGTACACCAGGAGACACACACAGTGTTGTTCATAGCAATCCTAAAGTGGAAACAGCTGAACAGCTGAAATGTTCATCAAGAATAGACTAAAAACTTCATGATATATTCCTAAAATGGCACAATGTACACAATCAGAAATGAACAGGCTACAGCAGTATGTTGCAGCATGGACAAATTTTACAAGTACTGATGAGCAAGACAGGTAAGGCACAGAAGATACGTGCGGTATGATTTCATTTATATATGTTTTAAGAATAGGCACAAACAATTCACCACCACTCCAGGTGGTAAAACTAGAGAGTACAGCACAGAAATTGTTAACACAGAACCAAAGCTAATGGATAGCTTTGAGGGGTGATTAACAGTGTTCTAATTGGAAAGAGTCCAGGAGGTGGTGTGGGGGGGTGGGGGGTAACTACTGGATGCTTAAAATATTCTATTTTAGGACCTGTGTAATGCTTACACCAAGTTAACTTTATAATTATTCCTCACATCATACCAGGTTTTCATTTATTCAGTGGTCTCTCTCTGTCACATTGTTTTTTATTTGCTATTTAATATTGAGCCCCTTGAGCATGGGGAGACTGGGTGGATGAGGACAGATCCTCATAGATGTGCAGGCTCTGCACACTCACCAGACCTTCCTTGCTCCTACCTCTGGCCAGGGGTGGCGAACCTTTTGGCGATTGAGTGCCAAAGTTTATGAAATAAGAGTATACTCTCTCGACTCGCGTGCCAACCCATTGAGTGAGATAGAGGTATGGATTATTTTTATGTCTATAAGAGCATAAACAATAATTATTTTAATGGTATTCACAGCTCCGCGTGCTGAAATAATTGCTCCGTGTGCCACTTTGGGCACGCGTGCCATAGGTTCACCACCCCCACTTAGGCCCAAGCTAGAATCTGGGAGTTGGTCGTCAAGACCCACCCCCCTGGGGGGGGGGGGGGCAGCGGCGGGGGGCGGGCAGAAGATGGAACCAATTAAGAACTAAGACTTCAAGCTTTCAATGCATGTTCATTATCTTATTAGACTCACAAATCACACATATAAAGGTAAAATTAAGAATTTCAAGATGGTGACCACAGAACATTAAACCACCAGTGTTGATCCCTCTCCCTTCTAAGGAGGGAGTTCTGTGTGACTGTAGGGTCCCAGGCCCATGAAGCCAGCCCTGCAACGTGTGTGTGTGTGTGTGTGTGTGTGTGTGTGTGTGTGTGTGTACACACACCCATATATGTTTTCTGCACATTTCTGCATGTATAGTATATTGTATAGTGTATATGAAAAGAACAGGTTATGTTTCTATTTCCTCTGCAAGTCCCTGAGCCATGTATGGTTCAGGTCTGAGCAGACAGGACATGAGATGTTCTCGAGTGCTTGTGCCATTAATGTTTTAAACTGGCTATCAGACTGAAAGTTATTTATTAAAATGTTCGTCTATCTGAATGTAGACCTGCACGTTTAAAGGCTGCTTCATAAATTAAGTATTTATAATTAAGATCACGGGCATGACATGATTGTCCTTAGCTACAGCTTGACACCAAGAACCTCCTACTCTCGGATAACAGTTCCCTGCTTTCCTGTCATTTGTAACTGAAAAAAAAAAAAGTACATTTTTTTTTTAGATCTAATAAAAGTAGATGCTACTACATTAAGTAATCTAATATATGACTTCATTCAGATCTCAGAAAGAAAATGGAATGCAAGGAAACCGAGGAGGTGCTATGTTACCCTCATTTAATTCTTGCGTAACAATTATGAAAGGCAAATACAAACATTATGTTCCTACAAAAGAACACTGAGGGTAGGAAAGATAAATATCTAACCAGGGTCATCCAACTAATGAGTAGATATATAGTTGTGACTACAAATGTTTTCTATACCTTTGTTTGATACCATTTTTTTCTTCTTTCTTTGAATATTTACTATCCATATACTATGTGCCAAGCATCATCACAGAAATGAGTGACTGGGGTCCAGCAGAGCCCAAAATCCAAGGCTGCTGCTGGTATGGTAACACGTGGCTAGTAACACTTGAAATTTGGCTAGCAGGGATTGAGATATGCAGTACATTGTATTATATGCCAGATTTCAAAGATTTAGTACAAACATTATTAATAGTTTTCACATTAATTACATATTGAAATAATAAATATTATATATACAAGGTTAAATAAAATATACTTTTAACATTTATTTAATCTGTTTTCCTTTATTTCTTGTGGCTATCCCAAAATTTTAAATTGTAAGTGTGTCTCACATTTTATTTCTATTGTATATCACTAGTGTCCTTCCAACCTTGCCTCAGGATATATATTATAGATAAATTACCTACCTGTAATTTTACCACATATTTCATGGCTATTTTGGATAAGAAAAATCTTTAATCCACAGTGGAATATATCTTCCTGCCATCCTCCATATTTATTGACTATGTATTCAATCTCTGTTGAAATTTCAGAAATTAGCTAAACTCTGCTAGCTTTTTTTTTTTCTTGCCAGAGTATACAATAAACAGAGAGGGGCCCATACTCAAGACACAGGTTTTCTTGTAATAAATCAAAACCGGCTTCCTTACATGTTACAAGTGTCTTCTAGAGATTTGCTGAACACTTTTAGTATAGCATGCATTTCTCTCAGCATGAAAATTTTTTATTGTTTAGAATTTGGAACATTAAATATATTTTTCACATCTTCCTAAAGAAGATGAGGCAGGATATGTTTTCAGACAATAAAACATTTGTGTTTTATGAAATGTCTATAAATGTGAGCAGTAGGGATTTTCACGAGAAAGCTATCTTTCCTATTATACTGCTAAATACTGAAGAAGCAATACAAATAATTTATAATTCAGCAAAAAGGCTAACACTCTAAAATTGTATAGGATATAGTAGCATTATTGATAAACTTGTAAGATGGATTGAAAATGTAATTCTAAAAAAAAGTAAGGGGGCTGAATAGGCAGGGAGCACTAAATATATGGTAATGAAAAGAAAGCTGACTTCGGGTGGTGAACATATATTATAACACACAGACAAGGGACTTTGGAATTTTACACCTGGAACCTACAAAATTTTAACTGACCAATGCCATCCTAATAAACTTAATTATAAATAAATAAATATATAAATAAAGTTTTACACCAAATTGATACTGTATAAAATTAGATAGACCAAAGCTCTCAAAAGTCATACATATTTACACTATCCTTTAGTTAAAAACATCGTATGTACCACAAAACGCTCTTTATAAATCTGTCCTACACTGAATCAGTTTTACCTTGAAATATGGCTTTAAAATATCTTAATTTTACAGTTCTGAAGCAAAATATTTACAGATACACATGAGACAATATGAGCATATATAAACCAATGTAATAAAATGGAACAAAAACTGAGAATCAGATGCCTGATATTTGTGAAAATTGAGTGAGTTGCCAACTTTTTGATATTTAGATAGGAATCTAAATTGCTATCTAAATATCAATGTGATTGATGGAAATAGTTAGACTGGCCATGCCTGAAAATCCCATGAGAATCGAGAAGACAAAATATAAAAAGGTAGTTATTACCAGTAAAGTGTGATAGAAATTATTCTATTATATTAAAAGCAAATTTATTCTATCATTTTATTATAAGCATCAACCATTCAATTCATGTTTTGAGTAGCCATCATCGCAAAAAGTAATAAAAATATTTTAGATACCTTAAATTTCAGTGTTTCAAATCATGTTTGAAAACATCTTGGTATAAAATAAAAATTGAAATTAAATCAATATGTGAAAATATTTCTGAGGAGGCACTTGATGATTATAGTAGATTTTGGAACATAGGTGACCAGAAAATTAAAAACACAAGTAGCAACAGTTTAAATGTACACACTTCGTGTGTGCCAGGAATGAATCTGGATCCAAGAGATCTGATAGTGAAAAAAATCAGTCAAAGCTATCTGCTTTCACAGAGATTACATTCTAGCAGGCAGAGGCAGACTAAAACAGATAAGAAAAATAGACAATGTCCTGAGGTCTTAAGTGTTGGAGATTCAAATACGGTAAAGCAGGAGAGGTAAAGGGGGCAGGGAGCTACGGTTGCTGTTGTACGATGACAGGCTGGACAGGGATGGCATGGCTAATAAGGAGGCACACGAGCAAAGCCCAGATGTGTTGAAGAAGTGATGCCTGTGACATCTAAGTGAAGGAGCTTTCCAGGCAAAAAAAAAAAAAAAAAAACAGCATGTGAAAGTTTCCTGAGTTGGACATATTAGGTTTGAAGAGTCTATTTAAAAATCCAGGCAGAAATGCTGATTAAGCAGCTGGGAGTGAGATAGAGTTCGGGAGAATAACCAAGTGGGAGATATAAATTTGGAGTTGTCAGCATATGAATGGTACTGAAAGCCATGGATTAGATAAAATTACCAAGGGAATGAATACAGCTAAAGAAGAAAAAAATGTGATGTGTAGAAGGTGATCTAGTTGAAAGAGAGATTTTGGAAGTATTTCAAAGGTCTCTAGGCCATAACTATCAGAAAATATATGCAGTATGATGGAAGACAAAATCAATGGAGAAAAGGAGTGCAAAGAATTGAGAGGCTAACGAAGTAGCGAGCTTAATTTGGATATGAAAATCACAAAGTTATTACACTATAAGACTAGTGCTAGAGAAAATTTCAAGGATCAGAGGGCTAAATTGTTTAAGATAATCCAGAATGGACACAAATCAATAAATTATCATAAGAAGAAGAGGTAATGGAGGATATCATTTGATGACATTGGATTCAAAACTGGGAGTTTCAGAGAAGAGGAAGAGAGAATGGTCTGAAACAGCATGAGGAATGAGATCACCCCACCCCATCTCCAGTCCCAGAGATGAGAGATATGAGAGAGAAGATTGTCACTGTGTGAGAGAGCAGCAGAGGAAAAAATGTCCTCAGAATTGGGGACAGAGCACAGATTTCACTGAGACCAAGTAGGTGAAGGGGACACTTAGAAGCGGTTATGAATTTTTAGGATTTTTGCTGGTTACTGGCTATGAGTTCAGTAAATGGGATTCAGGAGTGAGAAGGGTGAGGGACAAAGTCAGAAAAAAAAGATGTAAGAATTATGTAGAGTAAAGTTTTGACGAGAAGAGGTGGACCTGGGAGTCCTAGATGTCTTGTGGAGATTGATACATCACAGAGTTAAAGGACATACTTAATGAGATTTGTCCTGTGTGTCTCAAGGCTGTGAACTTGGCATATAAGGAGAGGTAAAAAATAAATCTTGCCAAGAGCGGAGTCTGGGGGCTACTCCTCTTCACTCTTGCCTATGATTATGTAGAGAGGTTTCAATAGCTGAGAAGGAGCCATACAGAAAAAAAAACACTTTCTAGCCTTTCATTCCCTTCATTTAGGACAGTTTCATTCCTTCCTTGAGGATTACAGATGATAAAACTAAAGCCCAGAAAAATTGAAGGGATTTGCACCAGGCCACACAGAGAGCTGGTTCTTATGTAATGTGGGCTTCTTTGAGACATCTCCCTTCATCTCAGAACTTCCTTTCAACAAAGTCTGTCAAAGGGTTTCTACCACGGGCCCATTCCCTTAGAGTCATAAAGATGGGGAGAAAGCTTTGAAACTATCGGTGACAGGGGCATTTAAGAGTGACCTACCAGGGCAAGCTGGGATGGCTCAGCGGGTTAAACACTCGCTTTGCAGCCCTGGAGCCCGAGGATCGAATCCTGGCTCCAGCCCAGGTGGACCCATGTGCTGAGCTGGGATGTGCCCCCAGTTCAGTTCTTGCCGGGGCCTATGTGGGAGGCTCCCAGCCCAGTTCCTGCCCTGCGCAGCCCTGTGCCCACCTGTGGAGTGAAACTATATGGAGGACTGGTGCTGTCAACTATGGAGACTGCTCTGGGCCTTCCCCCTTCTCTCTGTCTCTCTCTGTCTTTCTCTCTCTCTGTTAAAAAACAAACAAACAAAACAATAAAAATAAATCTTTAAAAAAAAAAAAGAGTGACCTACCAAATTTATATAAGTTAGAGGGTAAGCAAGCAGATTGAAGGTGTAGAACACAATGCTAAAAATGACGATGGCAAAAATAGCTGAATTCCAGAAAGGCAACAGTGATTGCCTTTACACAACAACCACAAGCCACATTTCTTGAGTTCGGAGTTGTGATAGTTAAGTCAGTGTTGTATAATGACGTACAACTATGGAGACCACTTTGGGACCTCTCCCTTCTCTCCACCTCTCTCTGTCTCTCTCTTTCTCTCTTTCTCTGTCTCTTTTTCAAAAACATAAAAAAAAATTTTTTTAAGTCAGTGTTGTAGCAAGATGTGTCTTGTGCTTCTGTAGTATATCCTTTAGGATAGGGTCAAACTAGATCTGCAACACCAGATTTTCACATTTATTACACCTTCTATTGATACCTAAGGAAGTGTAGCTAATAATCTTAGCTCAGTTTTCCTAAAGCAGCAGGATGCACATTATATGGTACTTTATTTACAACAGCTCCTGCTGTGAAGTCCATCCTAACGAAGGCCTGAGAGGGGAGGAACCCTGCTTTTCAAATGTTATCTAAAAACCTTGAGTTTGGTATTATTCTTCCCCATTTAACTAACGAGTCACAGAGTGACTAAGTAACTTGGATGAGATTTCTCAGCTAGAAACTGGCAGAGCCAAAACTCTAACCTCAGTAGAGTAACCAGAATAACTCCAGTGCCTTCACCCTTACTCTCTATGCTGTACTGCTTTAAAAGGTGAGGCTTCCAGGAGTACAAGATATATACATATTTATATATAGTATGTTATAGTATATTGTTATATATTATACATAATAATATACATCAAATGAATAGAAATCATGATTTTTTCTAAATTCCTATGTTTTAACTGCCTTTCCTTTTTCCTTTAATAAGATTTATTTATTTTTAAAAAGAATTGGGCAATTTTAATTTAAGAGCCCAGTAAATTATCATACACCCCAGAGAAAAACCACAAAATCTGCATTCTCTCACAATTTAAGCTACATTCTGTTATTAAATAGACCTCAGTGACTGTTTCAGGTATTCAATAAAACTTGTAACTTGCTAAAGAGTTATAATAATGATGTGGATAAAAAGGCTCTGTTGTGCCAATTTTTAGACTACATTCTTAAAATGAACTAAAAATTAACAAGCACATAAAAAGTATGCATTATTTTTCATGCAAGACACAAAGCCGGGATCACACCTAGGTTATTGAGAAAAAAAATCAGTATTTTTTACATTTTATTAATAGCTTACATAAAATAAGTTGCTGGCCACAAGGCTTCAGATAGTTCTGCATCCCCCCGCCACCCCAAAATGTTGCAATTATAAAAGTGGTTTGGCCGAAAATGAAACAAAATAAAGCAAAGCTCCACATACTACAAAGCAGTGATGAAATTCTCACTCTTATTTGATTAAAAATACATTTCATTTTAAAGAATAGCTACTCCATAGAATTTGAAAATAATGATTTTTATTGCAATGTTTTACACTTTCAGCATGTTCAACCTCCCAACTCTCCATGACATTATATGTGTATTGAGAGATTTATATCATAAAACTAATAACCTCTCCAATGATTTGGTTTTAAAGCATATAAAGTAAATTGCCTAATATTCTTATTTTTATGGTATGTCTGCAGTCTACACATAATCAGTGAACAAGAACTAAAAAATGGTGACTGGGTTATTCTTTTGAATGTTCACATTCATTGCTGTTATCGCATTTTACTTTCCCAATTTTTTTTTAGTAGTAATCATATTTTAGCCTATTATGTAGAAATAGACACAAAGACACATATAAAAGTCTATTCCATTTAGGTGGTTTCTCTTTTTATCTTTATTTATTCACTCATTAACTCACTTACCAAATATTTATCAATGCCTAATATGTGCCAGTCACTGCGATAAATATAGGGAGTCTCGGGTGTCAATGAAGTTACACTTTTAGTAGTAAATATTTCAGATATTTCAGCAGAACATTTTTGCACTGACAGAACTTGAGGCAAATCTCATAGCAGATCATGTAGGTGACTGCCCACTCTGCCAGCCTTCCACACACAATTTTACAAAAATTTGTATCTAGTAACTGGAATTTTTTTCAACCAATATTTTAGAAAGGTCTTTACTTATCTTTGGCACTAAACAAACAATGCTCAAGCCTTTGGAGAGTAAGCTCTGGGCATACAAAATAAAGAAGGCTTAAATAATCTTTCTACACTCAGACTAAAGGTATGAGAATTCCTGAATCCTTCAATGAGCTAAGAAGCTCCTGGCAAGGGAAAGACACATGTGACTTATCTGAGATGAACAGTATTTAAAAACAGAGGCTTCCACCAGTCTTTAGGACGATCCTGAATAAACTCTAAATGGCATCGAATTTGTATAACTTTTACTTATGAGGTAGTTAGGGGCCATAAGCCTCAGATTTCAGGGTTACTATATTTCAAGATTATTGTCTATTGAACGATTTCATTCATTAGACCTATGCTTTACAAGAAATTTTTGACAGAATTTACCTCTTCCCATACATATTCAATTTTAGACTCAGGGGAGACCCACACATTATCCTACTATACTTGGGCCTCAAATTATCTGATCAAGCCTTAAAAGAATTTAAGGTATGGAAGAATATAACAATAAAAAAATTTACGCACACAGTGCATGTGTTTAAGATTCTAACATTATATTCACAAATATTAATAGTTTTGATGAATATTTGGTGGATCAATAAAGTGCATTCATGAGCCTCCACTTAATACTTACAAGTAAATTTCCTTTATAGTAATCCAAACAAATAAAAGCTGGTAAAATTTCAGTTAGATGAAGAAAATTTTATGCAAAAGTGTCTTCCAAAATTAAAGTCCCACTCTATAAGAAGAGTTTTCTCTTAATGACAGCCTCAGGCTCAAGAACGTGAGTAGTAAGTTTAAAAGGCAGGAAAGTTTCTTTAAATCAAGTTCCCTAGGTCTTCATGTAGCTCACCAAGTTCCAGAGAGTTTCTCAATCACACTTAAGGGACTTTGAAGAATTATCTATATTTTCTTTTGACAAATATATATTTCTTAAAAATAATAACTCGGGTATTGAGAAACTTTTTAAAATATAAGAACTTATCCTTATAATCTCCAAATACCTTCAACATTCACACACATCAAAAAAATCTAATCTCTCAAGTTCAAATAAAGGAACCAAACATTAATTATCAGTTGTGTCTGTAATTTCTTTATCTTTTGGCATAGCATTTGCAATAAACTGTAAGAGAAATGACTTTTAATAATAGATGTTTCACTTTGTGTATTAAATGAGGGCAAAATAATAAACATCACTGTGTAGCTAGCAACACTTAGATGACGAGACTCACCATTTTCTTTGGGAAGCACTGTGGAAGAAGTCATGGGTGGTACGGCCAAGCCAAGGTTGGTGATGTGGAAGGTATATGCGTCCAACATCCTGTTTGAAAACATAAAGTTAGAGCTTTGAGAGATTTAATAGTCACTATTTTGAAATACAAACTTTTAAGACTAATGTTATAGGAGTAGATACTAATCATGAAGAGAAAACTACTTGCCTCCTATCAAGAGAGACAACACCTGTGGCATTCTTTGGGCCCTGTAGAGTCAAGTGCACATTGTAGGCCCTCTACAAATATTTAGTATTGAATGAAGATAAAATAATACCAAATTTGGCTTGCTCTGAGCATAGATAAGAAATTGGAGCATTTTTTTTCTGAATGGAAACTCTAATAAAAACCAGAGAAATAGATAAGCACCATTATCTATTTCTTATCTGTTTTGCAAAGATTGCAAACTACCTTTTTCTATTATGACTTGGAGAGCTTCAACTAAGTCAGCTGTATCAATTACCAGGTATTATATAGAAACTTTAGCATATGTAAATAAGCAAAAGAATAAAAATTAAAATTATGCTTACTAAAATTTACCAGCCTAATATTTTAGTAATAATTGCAAAACCTTAAATGCCCCCTACCACCCAATCACTGTTCTAAGCCTTTTCTGTGTCTTATCACATTTAATTCTCACAAGCCTCTAGGTATTTTCTATCGTTGTACCCACTTTATAAATGAAGAAACTAAGACATTTAAGCGTTAAGTAGTATACAATTCATATTATCCCAGCTAGAAAGGGGCAGAGCCAGGATTTGAATCCAGGCAGTGAGTGGGACTTCAGGAACTAAGCTCCTTATTACAACTTTATTCAGACACCATTTGTCATGATTCACATATGCAATATTGTCCATACCTTTTCTATGTTTATAGGTACATAAATATACATAAACTTTTGAGCTTATCTTTATACATTATAGCATGAATATCTTTACAAATGTACAAAGATGCACATTGTTATTTTGGCCCATTACATAGCATTCCATTGTATGGCTTTACCATGTTGATGGTTTATTTGCCAATCTTCTTTTGCTGAACATTTGAGTTGCCACTATTTTCTTGTTATTTATAAAATAAATGTTGGTAAAAATCTTAAGAGTATGCATATTTCTGTACCTGTCCCATTATTTTTTTCTCATTATAAATTCCTAGCAATGAAATTGTTCATTCAAATGTTATATAAGTGTTGGAGAAATTTTTAGGATTTTAAAACTTGTTGCCCATCAAAAAGTAGGGCTGGGAGGGAAGAGAGTGTAACTGTCATATTCAGCATTTTGCATTAGGAATCTAGCAGGCACTCAATAAACAGTGAATAAGTGACTGATTTATCAGGTCCATTAGTCTAGTTGCCATTCATGTGATCATGCCCACGCAGGTAAGCCAAAGAACTGAGGTATGCCTAACATGATAAAATCATACTGCCATGGGAAAATAGTAGAGACTTAAGTATTCAGGCAGTTTTGCACAATTCCGTTTAAATTTTAGAATTTATTTGTATGTCACCAAGAATTGGGCCAAGATACACTGATCATTCATTGTTTGCTTTGTTTTCCTCTATTTGATCCCTGGTTAAATATTATGTAAATCGCTAAATTAGAATTATTAATAGCATTTTTAAGTGATCCCCTATTAATAAAAGATTCTAACAGAAGTAGACCACAATTTATTCACTTAAGCAAAATATTTTAGAAATACTAAGGTGAAATGGAAGAGTCATTTCAACATAAATGTGAAATGTCATGAGCAATTTTATCATTATTTTATAATATTTTCATTTTGTTATTGAATCGACTTGAATAACCTAAATACAATTTGTCATGTAATACATCAAAATCTTCCACAGATCATAAAACTAGGGGAAGAAGTCCAGGCTCACTTGGCTGACAGAAATACAGTTGTCATACCCTCAAATACACCAAATATTACCAGCTAAAAATCCATGCTGGGGAAGCCAGAATGGGTCAGTGGGTTAAGCACTCACTTTGCAGCCCCAGGGACCGAGGATCGCATCCCGGCCCCGGCCCCGGCCCATGCGGACCCACATGCTGAACTGGGAAGCGCCCCCAGTTCAGTTCTCACCGGGGTGAGACCCCGGCCCAGTTCCTGCCCTGTGCAGCCCCGCGCCCACCTGTGGAATGAAACTATGTGGAAAAATCGATGATGTGCAACTATGGAGACTGCTCTGGGCCCTCCCCCTTCTCTCTGTCTCTGTCTCTGTATCTCTCTCTCTCTCTCTGTCAAAAACAATAAAAATAAATCTTTAAAAAAATCCACGCTAATAAATGAGTGAATGATAATGAATTTCCTTGATGGAAAATTAACATTTAGAATACACTCAATATATCAATATAGTCATAAAAAGAGTATGTTAATACATAATAATTAACCTTTGAAGTCAAAATTCAAATGTATATTGAAGAACTTCACTTCCTTAAACTTAAATTGGAAAATGTAGAAGTATTCCATTTTACTTTTCCTTTGCAAGTCAAACTGAGAAATTTGGGTCAAGAAAGAAATCATACATTTATAAGATTCTATCATATTTCTTCATATGCTGTCCAAGGAAATTTCATTCATTGGGCCAATAGTTTTACGGCCTACCTAAAAACATTGTGCCATGTTAAAAATTAGTATTTTCCAAGGTGTCTTCAGGGGAATTGTAAGTAGTTTACATACAACGTCTGTCACAGGGGTCTATTTGTACTGAACAGAAACCTTTTGAGAATCTCTCATAGTCAATTGGTCAGTGCATGCTATCAATAATTAGTCCTAAAGCCTGCCCCTGCATTGTTAACAGTCCCACCTGATTTCCTGATTGATTGTACTCTCCTTTCTGTTGCTTATATCCTCATTACTAAATTGCTTTTTTTTTAAATCTTGGTTATGTGGTGAACTAGATTTCAATAAAAATTTCAGTGTAATGGCACTTGTTTGTGTAGCTAAACACAGGTTTTCTGAAACCCGGAGTCACCATGTCTCAAAGCACTTACTTGTCTTTCCTTCTGGATTTCCATCATAGTCCTAATATTAAGGAAAGTAAGCGAACTGCTAAGGTAGAAAACAAGTCACCACTTGAGCTACAATTAAAGTGAGCTCTAAAGACAAAGAAGCCCACAGAACTGAAGTTCAGGCTTCATGCTCCCCAGGATGTGTCATCACTGTAAGTGATGTGAAATTACCTCAAAGAGGATGATGCTATTCAGTGGAAAAACTGAACAAATTAACTGACCCATCTCCCCACACCTTTGGAAAGCAGAAGCAATGCTCAAAATTCCTGCCTCCTGGTTATGCTCCTTAGTATCAGCCTCACCTTCTGTTAGAAAAAGATTAACTTTTAATTATTAAATTGAAAATAAAATTATAACTTAACTCTGCTCCATAATTGCTGCAGATGAGCTATTAAAATCCCAAACTTATGTAATATTATCATAAAATATGGCATTTTTTCTCAAGAAAGCCACAAATTGGATTTGAGCTTATGCACTGTAAAACCCAGATGGTTTGCTTAACTACTCAGACATCCTCCAGTTCAAAAGTTAATTGAACTGAAAGCTAAAATTTTGATAATTGATATGCTTTGAGGGATTCAGGCAGCAAGATAAATGAGCCTTAGGCATGGGGTGTTAATAGACTTGAAAAACCACATCAATTGGTCAAGAAATATTGGCAAAGAAGGAAAGTATATATTTTCTATAGGTTAGCTATTATACATTACCTGGACTTCCCATGGTACTGTTGCTTTTCTTTCTCCATTTTTTTACTCACTGACTCAATATTAGTCACTATTTTACCCAGTTTAACTGGTTCTAAAATTTTAAAAACAAAAAACAAAAAAAGAAGAGCTTTAATTGTATACTATTAATTTTCAAGTTATAAGTGCATTTTCTAAATTAAATTACAAATCACAGATTTTTTTAATAACAAGTAGTACAATATTTTTCAAAAATATTACTAACACAAAGGTACTCTAAAAGACATTTGAGCGGTTTTTTGCACCCCATGCTCCTCAGATGTTTTGCCATTATTAAAATTTAGGACTGAGAGTACAGAGTAAATGAACTGCATATATCAAGAAGGAGATAGCTCCCAGAGAAACGTTTGCGACAGCACAGCACATACGGTACCAATGAATACAAACAACCTTGTTTACACATATCAGCATTAGTATAATATCATCACTGTCATCATAAGGCTTAGTTTTTGTAAGAGAACTTGCTATTTTAAAATAATTAAGCAAACATTAGTTAATGCAAATAGGAACACTGAATGCTCAGAAATCTCATCCATTTAGTCGAAAGACTGAAGTCCAAAGAAGGCAATAGTTCTGTTTTAAAATTTAAAAAAATATCTAGATCTTAGAGTCTAAAGAGAAATTTACATAAATAATTTTTAAATACCTATTACTATCTATTTTGTACAGGTAATGTGACTAATATATAGTTTGAAACATTACAACAAAATACTGTCACGTACAAAGCACCTTCAAGCGCTAGCTCAAGTATATTAAAGATAAAGAGAACACATGAGATGGAACTTTCTGTCATAGAATTCATTACAAACTAATGGTGTCTCAATGTTAAACAGGAAAACACAGTGGACTGCATAGATTTAAAACATATAACACAGTATATAAAATTTTGGAGAAATAAAAAACAAATGTTAATATTTGTTGACTTTACAATATCCCAGGGGTGTTAGCGTTCCCTATACATCATCTTACATGTAAGCCTCATAACTGGGTTTGGCTTGGTTTTGTTTTGTTTTTTCTGGGGTGAAGTACTGTGGTTATTACCTTTTAGACATGAGGAAGGCAAATTACCCAAGATCCTGTAAGTCAAAAGGTACAGAACCATGGTATGGACCCGTATCCTTCTGATTGTACGTTCACACTTCATCACCACTCTACTGGCCTCCAGAAGTCATGGGGCCTCAGATGCCCAATCAGAGAAAGGGGGTAATTTCTGTCTTGTTTACTTTAGAGGGAGTCTACAGAGCTCAAAAACACACTTTGTGTAAAGATACATGGTAGGTGGAGAAATATCATCTTAAATTGAAGTAGAGAAAGAATTTATAAATTTGAGTCTTAAAAATAGAAGCATTTGAAAATATTTGCCATATACTAAGTGTGCTCCTTTCTGTGTAGGGATTGATAAAATAAAATATGATTATTTTTCTCTCAGAACCACCCCATAAGAACCATTTTTATATCCATTTTTCAAATGAGGACCCTGACGCAGAAAAATAGAAGTTAACTTTCCCAAGATTATACAGCTGGAAGCAGATAGAGTCAATATTCAATCCCAAGAAGCCTATCCCTGGAGCCTGCGTTCTCCAGAACAATTATGCTCAATCTGCATATCTGTTTATTTAAGTCATATTTACTTAGTGAAAATAGCTAGGCTGACTTCCAGACAGGGGAGATATAGGATAAGAGACATCATTTCCTTTTTTACTCAGTATGTTATAATCTATATCCATCATTATTCTTTTTGATATTCTAATGCTAAAATTAACCCAGTCAGCTCTTGTACAATTTTGACATTATCTCTATTATTATTGGACACTCCTTCCTTTCTTCCACAATAAGGGTTCTGGGCACACTTTGTCCTTTCCTTGTCCCAGACCTAGAATCAGTTCTCCAGGAAATAGTGGTCATTATTGCTGCTAAAATTACCTTTCTCCCCGTTGTCTAGTGCTTCTTTTTTTTTTTTTTTTAATATTTATTTATTTATTTATTTTTGTTGAGAGAGAGAGAGAGAGAGAGAGAGAGAGAGAGAGAGAGAGAGGAGAGAGAGAGAGAGAGAGTTACAGAGACAGAGAGAGAACTGAACCAGGGGAGCTCCCAGCTCAGCATATGGTTCCACACGGGCCGCGGCCGGGACTCGATCCCCGGTCCCCGGCGCTGCAAAGTGAGCACCCAACCCTCTGAGCCACCCCGGCTTCCCCGTCTAGTGCTTCTTAACCAGAAAATTCTACTTAGATTTAGGTTAAAAGTTTTCCAGAGCTCTTAGTCTTTCATATTTGCCATCTTTTGTCCTTCATTTTAGGAATTGCTTGAGATATTCTTTCTAGTTTATTAATTCTATCTTAAGCTCTATTAAATCTGTAGTTTAAATTTATGAAATTTCTTATTTAAATTTGTATGTATTTCTAGAAGTTCCTTTGGTTTTTTTTTATCAAACTTCCTGAATATTTTTATAGTATCTAGTTTATGCATATTTTATTAACACATACTATTAAACATATTAAGCATACTTATTTTCTCTTCTATATCAGAAAACTCTAATGTCTATGGTCTTTGTAAATCAAATTTCATTTGGGGGGAGCTGAAGAGCTGTCTCTCATCACAGTTGCTGATTTTTTTTTATTGTAAACTCATATTCTGTAGGAATGGGAATTGTTTGCAAACTGGGATTATGATCTATTTCTCAAAAAACAATTTGTTTTTCCACTAGGCAACTGGGAAAATTTTCAACTCATAATAACATTAAACTAATTTGTCACTTAGGAATTTATGACATACTGGTAATATGGATCCTGATTCAATCCCAGGTGATCTTGTTTGAGGGTATAAATTATAAGAGGGAACTTCTCTTTTTGTTTTGTTTTTTGTTTTGTTTTTTCTCTCAGATCCAAGGCTGAGACACTCATGTTTCTTTTACAGTTTCATCTTCAAAGCAAAGCTTTTTATTTTCTTGGTTTAGTCTTTCTTTGATGGCATCACCTTTTGGGGGGACACAGATTTGGGGAGTCTCTGGCCTAACTTCCTATCTTGAATGTGTCAAGTGTTTTCCCCGAGCCTTACTCATACAAGTTTCAGTGACATGAAAGCTCAAGGCTACCAGAAATGCACAAAACTGTCAGGAACAGACACTGATCTGTGCTCTAAATCTTTAGATTTGATCTTCTGTTTTTGTTTTTTTCTGTTTTGGATTTTCAGTGCTCTATAAAAAATGTATTCAATGCAGGAATGCCTGAAATACTTTTCCCCATTTTGCTCATCATTCACATTTCAAAACTCAACTCAGAGGACACTATTTAGTCTAAACTTTAAAACAGATTGCAACACTCATTACAATACTTAATACATTCATCAGGTATTTGTTATATTAACCAATAGAATATTTAAAATATTTAATACCTCTTCTTCATTTACATAATATTTCTATTATAACTAGTTTATGTGTGCCAGTGACATGGATTAATATAGTATCATTCAATTTTTTTTCTGAGATACAACAGATATATATTCACCCTTCAGCTAACCCCAATTTCTCCCCCAATCATCATAAAAAATGCTAATTTTTCCCTTTCCAAAAAACAAAACAAAACAACACAGGACCTCTAATTCTGGTGGCTAAAAGCAACCAACCTTAAATACAATAGTTAAACTGCATCAAGGTAAGTTACTAGAAACTAGTTTTGTAGAATTTAGAGGGTTTTGTAAAATATAGTCAGAATATATTATTATAGCATTTCAGGTGCACAATTCTACATCTACATACCTTACAACATAATCAGCACATTAAGTCTAGTAATCATTTGTCACTGTGCAAACTTATGATATTATTGACTACATTCTCCTTCTCCTTTACCACCGATCCCCATACCTCCCACCCCTCTAGAAACCAACAGTTTGATCTCCATTTCTGAGTATATTGTGATTCTGTTTTTTTTTATTCACCTGTTTGATGTCATTGTTGTTGTTGTTTGTTTTTTAGATTCCACATATAAGTGAAACCATACAGTATTTGTCTTTCTCTGTCTGACTTATTCCACTTAGGACCTGGAGGGTATTTTGCTAAGTAGCATTTAGAGTTTTAAGAATTCATAAACTGGATACCATGAAAGGAATTATGTTCCCTATCACAGGTGTCTTCCTGCAGAGATTGGAAAACTTTCCTGAGAACATTATAGATAGGATTTTATATCATGAAAATAGGAGTTGGGCTAGAAGAGCTTTAAAGTCTCTTCTACACAGAGACAATAATACTATGAAACTGCTTCACAATCCAAACCCTTAACAATTAAAAAATTAGATTTAAAATTTTGTATTTAGGGGAAGCCGGGATGGCTCAGTGGGTTAAGCACTCACTTTGCAGCGCCGGGGACGAGGATCGAATCCCGGCCCGGCCCATGCGGAACCATATGCTGAACTGGGAGCTCCCCCGGTTCAGTTCTCTCTCTGTCTCTGTCTCTGTATCTCTCTCTCTCTCTCTCTCTCTCTCTCTCTCTCTCTCTCTGTCAAAAATAAATAAAATAAATAAATAAATATACATTAAAAAAAATTTTGTATTTATAAACTACTTTTTCCTCACATTTTTCTCTCTTTAAGACTCACTATTTAAATTACATTCAGTTTCACATGAAATAATTATAACAAAATTTAAAACTTAATGTTTCAAATTTATAAACAGACTCATTAGTCAAGAATGACAGATTGCAATTTACTGACATTTCACATTCTAGTGCGTGGGCTGGGTGGATGTCATATGAATTTCTACTGTTGGAATTTCCAGCACATGTGTGTTATATAGAATGCCAATTCTTTACTAAATTATGAACTCTTTTGTGGTCTCTTGAGGACAAGGATTGTGTTTTTATCCATCATCCACTTATACAATCGTTCATTCAACAAATATTTGCCAAATACCTATAATGTGACAGGTAGTCTGCTAGGCAGTAGAGATGCAAAAAATAATCTGGGACTTTTGAAGGCTACATTCTGGGAAATAAAATTAACCAAAATGCAATGAAGTACACAAATAATTGAGTAATTCCAATTGCCGTACACGTTTCATTATCTCAGAAACTTAAGACAGGAAGGAAATGTATCCTTAAGCTATGGTAAGTGGGAGGTGTTGCTGGACAGTTTAATGGAAGAAAGGAAGGTGAAGCAAGATTTCACTGGTCTTAAGGAATAAAGTGCTTGGATACAATGAATGTAGACTCTCTTTTCAAGAGGTGTGGTTTGAAGGGGGGAAGAAAGATGAAATGATCCCTACAGGACATAAGTTTGATGTGAAAAAAAAAATGCTTTTGTGTCAAAATATTTCAGATGGGAGAGGCTTCTGGATTCTAAAAGAAAAGCTGAAAACATGGGGGACGGGGGGAAAGCAAATAACACATAATAAATAAGATAGGATCCTGAAAGTGAAGGGAAGAAATGGAATAGAATTTAGCCATGATCAAGAGAAAAGAAGCCTCATCTTCTAAAAGAAGGAAGTGGATAAAGTTTCAGGTGGCTATTGCTAAGTTTCCAGTGAGTTCACCATAAACCCCTTTATTTTCTCCATGAAGTAGTTAGTGAGGTCATTTACTAAGAGAAAGATATAGAAGTTTGATAAGGGTCCTCAGAGAGTATAAAAGATCTGAAATAAATAGTAAATGGAGTGGATAAAAAAATTAAACAAGGTCAGACAAAAGGTTTTATTTTTGATTACCTCTTAATGCAGTCTTCAGCATAGTAATACCTAATAACAAAACAAAACAAAAAAACTTCTCTTGCTCCTGTTCAACTCTCTTTGCTTTATAGCAAAATGTTGAAACTGGTTGTCTACACATATGATCTACATATTTCTCCACACCATTTACTCTTCAGTCAGTTCTCAATCCAGCTTGCACAGTCAAGGATAGAATGATTCCTGTTACATCATGCTCATTGGAAAAAGCTCTGCTTTACATTGCATCTTCCACAATTCCCAATGACCATGGTGACTCCCTCATAAAAGTATTATATGACAATGCTTTCTCCGGCTTTTTCTCCTATGAAAACCAAGCTGTTCGTTTTCAGATTCCTTGGCCATTCCTTTTCTATTAGACTTTTAAGGAATGGCATGCCTTGAGCCTCTACCATAAGCCCTCTTATGTTAACTTCACTTGTTCCTTAGAAAATTTCATCCAGTTTTTTGGATAAATTGAGTCATATACCAATAACTCAAAATGTTATTCTCCAGCATACACCTGTCCTCCAAATTTCATACTCATGTATATAATTGTCTTACATGTGAACTTGCACATTAATAGGTATCTCAGATCTAATACATTTAATGGAACTCTTGATTTTCTCTTCCAAAAACTGTTCTTTCATGTCTTTCCCATGTCAGTAAATGACATCACCATACAGCCACCTGTTCAAACCAGAAACATTACCTATCACTATAATATATCTCAAATTTATCAATTTCTTCCTATTTTCACTACTATCACAATTGTCATAATAATACTACATAACAAACTAAACCAAAACTCAAAAATGTGACTACACTGGAATGACTGTCACAATTCTCAGGCTTTGCTCTGGTTTACTGGGTGTGTCATGGTCCATCTGATGAAAAAATACTGGTATAAATCCATAGTCAGCCCATCTTAATCTTTCCCTTACAGAAAATTAAAGCACTTATCAGGAGATAATTCTCCATGAATGTTTTCACATTTCTGCACTGTCAGGGCTTTCTAAGCAAGGAATTCTGGCATATGGGTTAAGGATACTTGAAGGGCAAATAAGCCATGGAAATTAAATATAGAGATCTCAGGAGCTATTTAGAGACACCTTCCCAAGAGCCAATAATTTACATTCTGAAAAGTAATATAACAGGGACTTTCATGTCACAACCTCTTTTCAGAATAGATTTGCTTACAGTACATTCATAAAGCACTGGTTCTCTCTCCTCTTCATTCTCTTCTTCCTCATCTCTTTACCTCTCTTCCTCTCCCTCACCCACCCTCTTTCTCTCTCTGAGAAAACATGTGCCAGAAGTCCTAAATAAACTCCAAGATTCATAATTTCAGAGTTCCTCTTCTGTTGCACTAACTTCCCTGTACATGTGGGTAGCATCTGTGTTGCCCCCAAGGGAAACTGGATCCTAGGGAAAACTGAAGTAAGATGCTCCCTAATTAAAAGTCTGTCTCTGATCCAGAAACCTCATGTTTCTTGTCAGAATAGATATGTGTGGGTGGATGGATACATACATACATATATACATACATATGTCATAAATAAAGGCACAAAATTTAACATAAGTGGGAAGGACACACTGCTTTTCCTTCACAGATGACCCCAGGTGAGTAAAGAACTGACTTCCAGGTGTTTGAACCTTGTTTAGTGCAGCAATTAACCTGGCCACTCATAGCTGCTTTCTAAACTTAAGCACATCTGATTTCTCATCCTCTTCTCTGGGCAACTCCTAATGCCTCAAATTGTTTTTTTGTTTGTTTGTTCACTCCTAAAGTCTAGCTCTGTCCAGTCACCACACTCCCACATCTGGTTCCCCACTCTCTCTCATCACTACAGAAGGAAGACCATCTTCTGGTTATGATTTCAGTTAACACCTCAGCACTATTCTTTAGCTCCCAGCTGGGCACCTATGAAACCCACTAGTACTAATCACTCTGTTACAATATCTCTCGGGACAAGAGGTTTCAAAAATAACTTATTAAAACTACTATTCCTACTGGAGATGCATCATACCAGACAGTGTAATATACTTTAGAGCAGCAAAGGCACTGGGGTCAACGGGAAGGTTTTGCTGCTCCACTTCTGTCACGGGATAAACTGCTTAGCCTCTCTGAGCTTCAGTTTCCTCATTATTAAATTTGGGGCAGGATACTCTGAGCCTTATATATTAGATTGCAATGTGCTAAGTAAGTTATAAACTAACCATATACAGCACTGAGTTTATAAGCATTCAGAAAATAGGGAACTGTTACTACCATTATTAATATTTTGATTGTTTCTTTTGCTTTTCATTGAGACAAAACATTAATTCATCAGCACTCCCTTTACATAACAGAACTCCTGTGTCCACTAAGGACATCATTTGAAGGAACCCTAAAAAAACCATTTTTCCTTCCCATTGTGTCTTTTCTAGGGAATTAAAGATATTTGGTGATAACCCCAAATACTTCTGGAAGTGCTCCCCAAAAGTTAAGATGTATAAATGTTCACACTGAATCTCAGAAGCAAGTAAATACATAAGGGTACTCTAACATGAGCCCTGAATCAGATTTGGGGAACTCAAAGAACTAATCTGACTCCAGCTGGAATACCATCTGGAAAAATCTGGAAGGAAACAATCATCAGAGGTGGACAACAGGTATAAGTACAAACCAATGTAAAGTTAAATATATTCACCTATGGGGGTGAGGGGGGTACAAGCATTTATGAAGAAGCCTAAATTATCACAGTCCTTTATCATAACTAGTTAGTAGTCTTGATATATCAAGGAGGATATTCATTTATAATTTTATTTCTCACAGCAGATATTTATGGGGTGAGAAGGCTGCAATTAGAAGGGCAAGGTTGCTAAACATAGGAAGTCTCTTTAAGGCATTAAGAAGTGTTTAGAAATGAAGATTGCTTTTATTTATTAATTTTTTTGTAGCATTAATCATGTTACATCTTGCAACGGTGTTGTCATTTCTTGCACGTCCAGACTGAATTACTGAGCAGTGCTATGCAATATGTCTCACATACTCTGGCACTTCCATTTCATACTTCACAGTTTTAGTGTCACTTGGAGGTTTGAAATGTTTCACAGTTACTTGCTATATGTGGGTGCCAAAAGAAAAAAAAGTCAGTCTATATCACTGAGAAACATACTGCAAGAATAGAAAATGGTTTAAATCAGATGGGAATTTTTGGTCCCCTTAACATTCAGAAATTTATCAAGAATCAATTTACTTTTTATCAAAATCTAATTTATGTTTTACAGACCCATGGTTGAATACTATTATTTTGCTCACCACATATTCTTCTTATAAAGTTAAATATAAATTTTTTATTGGTGTAGATAAGATTCTATAATTAGAATGAAATCGAAAGCACTATACATCTTTTCTAGCCTACAACATACCCATATGCTCTAATGTAACAAACCCAAAAGCCTCAATCCAATCACCTGACTTAACCCAGTATAAATATTGAGTGAATTTCTATGCATGTATCTTGACACGTTTCAGCTTAATGAGTTAAAGTCAATCTATTTAGATAAAGATAGAATGACATATCTGCTACAAATATAAATGCATTAAGACTGATCATATATTGAACGATAGATTGATCAGCATCTACAGATAATGACAGACATTTTACCCTAGGAGAAGATGACTTCCTATTTCTGGCTCTATATTTTTACTGATAACTAGTTGACTTTACACACAGCCACAGCACTTATGTATGTGATCACCAAAATACTACCTGCATTTTTTATTAACATAATCTCTCCAGTCAGTAGTCAACCAAAATATAAATGTGCAAATAAATAATGATAAACTTGTTAAGATGAAAAAAAAAATGGGTGGGGGGAGGAGCTTTTCACACAAGAGAAGTGTCTACAATAAGCACTTAGCACACATTAAACATTAAGGAAAGATTTATCATCTTCCATTCTTTGTCTTTCCAACTGCACATGGTGCCTTCTCAAGTTGAAATGTCTGGTTTGTTTCATTACAAATAGAAACTGAGAGTCATTGGTAAGCACGAAAAGAAAACAAAAAGAAAAAAGAACAACTACAAATGGAAATTCAAGTAGTGACACGTTTAGGCATGCTCTGAATAAGTTTTTAGTATCTGAAATGACTTTCTACTGACACTGTAAGAGAATTTTTTCCTGGGAGGAAGAGATAATCTATGTTTGCAATGTGGCTATCTGGAAGAGTACAATTCGCTGCTAGAGAGAGAGTAAATTTTGCCTCAAGCATTTAACAGAGAAACAAATAATGATTAATAATGCTAACATGTTGCCAGCACTACTAAAAGTTCCAAGGGCCTATTCTAGACTTAAAGATTCCAACGGGCATCCAGTGTAATCCTAAAAGTGGATATGCAGAGATGGGCCAACCTCTACAAAACAGACTACAGGCACAAGAAAAGCTGATCAAGACAGAGTTTGGCATGGTCTGCTTTGTATTCCCCAACTTATAAACTCTAGCTTGAAAAGGCCACACAAAAAATGCAAAACTACCTCTATTATCTTTTACATTTGCAACTTCTTTTTGCATACACAATTACGTGCTTATCACAACCAAAACAAAACAAAAACACCTTATAACAAACAATTTATTTATGGTAAAAATGAAAGGAGGCTACTAGAAAGAAGTAATGTTACACTATTTAAAAGGTTTTGACTTAATTTGGTTACTTTTATTAGCTACCAGTCTGAGACATTCTGACCCTGGGTTTGCCATAGTCCCAAAGTACTGAAGTTGTGTCTAACAGCCTCATGAAGTTAACAGAAAGCTCTCAAAATAAATAAATTGTAATTCATGTTAAAGTTAAGATTAATACTTCCCAGAAGCATGTTTAGAAATACGGACAAAATGTTTGCCAACCCTCAGAAGAAGATGAATCTCAAAGTCGCTAAAAAGGGAGAATTCTGCAGACCGCTCAATATAAGATTGAGCAACTGAGATGCAGAGAAAGAAAAAGGCAGAAGTAACAAATCTGCTAGGGTTGCCAACCAAGTTGCAAAACAGGCATAGGACAGGAATTGCCAAGCAGGATAAAACTCTTAGACTAAGGCTGACTACAGCATCATGGAGTATGAGAACAGAACTTAAATAACTGGTGAAAGCTAAACGGAAATCAAAAGGAATAGAGGACCATAGTGTGTCTTTTTCTACACTGATCCTTCTTCTAACACCTCAATTAGAGGATAGATATCTCTCTCCATTTCAGCACATCTTTATGTGGCATAACTTTTATATATATTTCAGCACTCTCCATAAAATCAAATAGAGGCCACACGGATATTTAAGATACCAATGGGCAAAAATTACATTTTAACCTGAAGAACGAATAGCACCAACTCCATCTTAATCTCTCTCTCTCGCTCTCTCTCCCTCTCTCTCTCTCTCTCTCTCTCTCTCTCTCTCTCTCACACACACACACACACACACACACAATTTGCTGGCACCCTTCAGCAAATATAATATAATTCCTTTGGATATGACAGAGGGTGCACTAAAATACACTACTAAAGACAACTGTTAGAATATGGAGAGTTGAAGTCTGCAAGTCCCCAATAATCTTCCTTTTTTCTGAACTTCTACTACACTTAATGTAAATACCAAAGATTCCAGCCTTTAGCAATTCTCCAATATTAGTTTTGACTTTCTCAACTAGAGAGAAAAGAAAAACGATATCTATTTTTGTATGCCTCATGTCAATTAGTATGAGCGTGTGGTAATATACTTAATAAATAATTACTGGTTGATTCCTGAGAGGTTATCTGCAAAACGTGTTGCTGCATGGCAACACATTTCCCATTGTTTTTATTACAAAACTGAATATTCTTTTAAAAAATGTTTCAAGATGAGGAAGAAAGAAAACAGAACTATGAGTTTGTAAACTTGGTTCTACCCACAGCTGGTGTAACAAACTAGCTTCCTTGACTTGAGCGAGTCACTGAATCTTTGTTTCTCTTCTAGCATAATGATGGGTTATAGCAGCTGACAACTAATATACTATTTATCTCTAGGAACCTATGTGATAAAATTACATTTAATGGTACAGTAAATCTTTTTAAATCATGTTATACAACTCAGGGATTGCAAACTGGAAGTTAGAGGGCTGAATTCAGAGACAGACATAGATTTGGGGGGAATGCAATGTTCAAAAAGCGTTGTTACAGTGTGTCTGAATGGGTGTGCTTTTTAGTTTTACAGACTCTATTCTTCTCATTGATTACACTAGCTACTTTACAGTTACCTGCTGATCTTAGAAAGGTGTTTAAGTTTATAACCCATGATTTAAAAGAATTACAATTCTTGGGAAAGCTGGGATGGCTCAGCGGGTTAAGCGCTCGCTTTGAAGCCCTGAGGATCGAGGCTTGAATCCCGGCTCCGGCCCAGGCGGACCCACATGCTGAACTGGGGAGTGCTTCCCAAATGCAGTGAGGCCCCCAGTTCAGGTCAAAAAAATTAAAAAATAATAAAATTTTAAAAAGTTTAAAAGAATTATGATTCTGTTATCATTTCAATAACCAGATTCATTATCCTGAACATAGAAAACATAAATACTATTATTATTAAACAGAACTTTAGAACATATAATGAGAAGGTACTAAGCTTCTACCAATATCCTTGAATTATTTTTCTTTCAGAATGCAATGTAGTGCAGTGACAAAAATCACTGAATTTTAGATACAAAATTCAGATACACTTGGGTTCTGGGTCTACCCTTAACCACTAATAAGACTTTTGACCTTGGGTGGCAATTCACAGAGGCTCTCTGGACCTTCACTTTCTTATTGGTAAAATGGAGCTAGGGTGGTTAGACTAAATTGTGTTTGATGTACATTTTATATCTACAACTCTGCAATTCTATCGTAACAGCCAATTTCACCGTTTTGGCCCTATTTCCTAGAACTCTGTGAAAGCTACAGGCCTTTAGAAATAAACAGATTTATCTAAGCTAAAGGGAGGAAAAGATGTAGGAACACAAGAGACCGATAGAATCAAAATGCAGCAATAGATAGAGCAAAAGGAGTGCTCATTTCCTGAAATGTACAAAGGACTAAATGAAATAATGGAAAACCCCTCACTGCAACACAGAGCCAATGCGGCCTGAAATTTCTTCAGCAGTGATGCAAAACAGTCTAATGGTAATAACACTAGACTATGACTTAAAAACATCGTGCTATTGTGCCTGCTGTGCAGTTTATTTATGAGTTTAGTGTCTTATTTAAACACACTGAGCGTCAAATTCTTCATGTGTTAAAAAGGGAATAATAATTCTTTGAAACTACAAATATATGTGCATAGAATTTATGCATGTACAC
Organism: Craseonycteris thonglongyai; assembly: GCA_004027555.1. Taxonomy (NCBI): domain Eukaryota; kingdom Metazoa; phylum Chordata; class Mammalia; order Chiroptera; family Craseonycteridae; genus Craseonycteris; species Craseonycteris thonglongyai. Next base: position 45,197 of record PVKE010007767.1, read on the forward strand.
TTATTGTTTATGCATAGGCAATTATGGTTTCTGAGATAATTGTCCTGAGTTCCTTAGTGTTGGGAGATCCACAATGGGTCTGGAACACCCCTGACAATTGTGTTGGGCATCAAGAATGCCAGGCTCTGGCACACTTTGCTCTTTACCTATTCTGTTTGTAAGGGTTGTATTTGCAGCAAGCAACCTTGAGGAGTGAGACAATACCCCCACCCCACCCCTAGACAAAGAACTTGCTTATTCTAAAAGACATAGATTCCCCAAGCTCACATCTCTCAGCAGAACCCCTCCCCCCAGTCCCCTGACCCCACAAACACAGAAACAGCATCCACAGGAATCTCTCCACATGGTCCCCATAAAACTTAGGGTCAAGGGGAACTGACAGGGACATACAGCTCCTTCTGTGTGCTATGCCTTAAGTAAGGAAATCTGGTCTCTTTCAGATTCTGATTCTGCATCTTCTGCCTGCATCCCTGAAACCATGCCAGGCTAGCCTGTTAGCTTATAAATAGAGGGGGGGATCACCGACCCTTCACCAAACCTGTGAAGACCCTTAGTAAATATATGATTGTTGCATGGATGCCAATTATGCAAGGTACCTCATGTGTATTTCATTACCATTTCTTAGTAAAAATCCAAGGTAATTTCATTACATATTCTTAGCAGAATAAAGAGACCTATATTTTAATCTAAAACCAGGAAGAGAATTTCTGGCATGTTTGTGATCTTCCTTCTTTTTGGGCCTCACAAACCCAGTTTGTGAGGCACCTCACTGAACTTTCATCAACATCCCATCTTGTCAACCCCCGAACATTAATGATGAGCAATGCTAGCACCTCACTGCCCCTTTTTTCCCCCTCACACTATCAGAACTTTCCCCACCTTCAAAGCTGAGATCTTACAGCCTCACTACTTAGCTTCTGATCCTGAGCTAATACTAGATCTGCCACACTAATTAAAAAGTGAGTTATTATAAATGTTATCTGGCACCAAAACACAAAGTACACTCTCCTTGTGGAAGTTTTACAAATGATACTTCAGTGCCTGAACTGCATCCTAAATTGTTACAGAAAACAGGTAGAGCTGAAACAGTGGTAAAGTTGCATAGGATCATAGACAGAAACTTGGGAGACGTAAGCGCCACCTCCTCTGTATTTTGTCAGAATATAAATATAATTGCAGGTGCTTAGAAAAAAAGATAAGCATACCAATAAAAACGTTACATGCTGAATGCCAGGAAAGCAATAACACTTCTATTATAAGCCATTTTATGTGATAATTGCCTTTTGAGAAATAGGAATAGGGATATTATCACAAACAGAAAGAAATGCAAATTCCTGATTAGGATCATTTCCAAGTGAAGTAAACAGCTATTTGTAAATGATTATTTCTTTCTTTGTTTTCTCAGCAGCTCTTGGCTTTCACCCCATGTCCTACCATTATTTGTCTTAGGTAAAATATCCCAGACACCTCAACATACTTTCTCACCTTACATGAAGAGTCAATCATCTTTTTCCCAAGCCTAAAATTAAGGCTACATGAAAGGACAAAAGATGTTGGCTAAAGCGTGCTATATCATATGTCCTCAAATGGATCGGGCACTCCTTTTGTTGCCTGTCTACCTAGACTTGCCAATGGTGGTACAGTACTGACCTCCAGGCTGAGCAGGAAGCTGACTCACTTGCAGCCAAACACGAAACTCCAGGCCATAAAGCTGACCAACTCCGTGACTCATAGCAGAAGCAGAAACCAAGGTGAAATAGAGGACGGAAATTGGCCCCACTCCTCATTAAGACACCTCTGCTGAAAACCCCGTGTCTCAGTATATGTGATGCCAACAATGGTTGTCACAGTTGTTCCCTAGTAGTTTATTAAGTAGTTAAGGTTTTATTTATTAACTCTTTAAAACCGCAGGATAAAGGAAACTCTAAAACCAGATGATGCACTTGGGTACCAACAAAGTTTGAATAGATTTATAGAAAACTAGAACAGGTAAATGTATCATACTAGGTTTTAGATTCCTTACAAGTGGAATGTTTAAATACGACCTGTTGACAAAGTAGAGAGGGAGGACACTCAACCCTCTCATATTTCAAAGAAAATGTTCTTTTTGCAAAATTACTTTGTAACTGCTTTACACTGATAGACAACTACCAACTTTCCTATATTAGCATACAAGGGCTGTCCAGAAAGTATGCATGTAATAGTTCTCGTTATATTGAAAATGGCCATGTTTTTTTTCCAGACAGCCCTCCTATATATTTTCTTTGAGTCTTCCTATGAGTCATTAATCATATGCCTGGTACTTTATAGTTTGCATTATGTTGTCACACAGACATCTCATTGGGTCCTCCAGCGATATAGTCAGCAGGTATTTTCCTCCTCTCCATTTAACAAATTAGGAAACCGAGGATGTGCTGAATAACTTGGCAAGGATTATGCAGCAAGAAAACCAGACCTTGACTTTTCTATTTTAGATTCTAGATCCCAGATTCTTTCTCAGGCAGAGCAGAGGGTTTAAGTGTGACACCTTTATTAGGCCCCCTTTATCGTTCGTGTATGCACCATTATTCTGGACTACATTAGTGGTATGGATTCATAAATGCAAGATCTTGTCATCCACCCTCTCTAGTCACAGAAACTGCTCCTTTAAGCAGTCAAATATTTCTTCATGAACAGGATCTTTGTATCAGAACTACAGACACAGGAACAAATCAAGAAAGATGTGACATTCGCTCCAGTTTCAAGATAATAAAATTTAAATGCCCACCACAAAAGGAGCACAACCTCTCGTTATAGTAAAAATCAACACCTGAAAAACGTTCCTTTTTCAAGGGAAAATGGAACCAAATCTATAGATCGTGACAATTAAAATTTGTGAAGGAAATAAGTGTTTAGAAAAGTTATACACTCATTTGATTTTACTGCTGATACCATAAAACTTTTTCTAAATGGAATCATATCTGTACATAAATAAAATCAGTTGCAAAAGTCAGGTTTGAGTGAACTGGGGTTCCAGCTATTGTGATTTTTTTTTTGTCTTTCCACAAGGCAAAAAGTACATGAATAAATTAAAATCGGGTTTCATTTAAAACCCTGGCAAAGAAATACCTGGGGCAGTATAAACCAAAAGTCTGGTCATTTCAGCATTGGATTCTAGAATTGTAAACACCTCGTATATCCTTGCTAAGTTCTACTCACCTAATATTCTATCTAAGAAACTGTCTAGGGACCCTTAATGACCGTTTTGGGTGATTTGTTATTATTAGTCTAGCAAAGTAATCATTCCCTCATCCCTTCCCCTCTTTTACAGAAACAGCTCATCCTTCCTCATACCTTTGCTATTCCTCTTATTCAAAGAAATCATTGTCCCCATAGTGCCTGTATTATTATTTGAAAGGATTCTCCGGATGGATGTAGGAACATTCATCATTTTCACAATAAAAAGAATTTAAAAACAAAAACAATTGCCACAGCACATCCCAATTTCTAACCTTTACAATACTGGTATAACACTAGCTGTCTTTCCATTTTTATGAGCAAACAACATGTATTTGTTTCCTGGAATTTCTTGAGCTCTCTAATCCATAGTACAAGAGCCCCCTCAGATGTCATTTTTTTCCTGCTGACATTTCTAAAATGCATCAGGTCTTTGTGGCTTTGGTCAGAGAGGGACATAAAAGCAGTAGTAATAGTCAAATATGTCACTATCAATCCATACCAGAAATCAGTGCTGAATTATCAAGCTGTCACTCCTCCCTGGCATTCTCTGTCTTTATCCACAGGATACCTCTCTGAGAATCTACTGAAAATGACCCTGCCACTTAGGAGCCCCTTTGGAAGAACTGGGAAAGCACTCATTTGCTACAGGCCATAAATGACAACGGCATCGTTCTCGTTATTATCTAAGAATGAGGTTGGGCACGTTCAATGACATCTTTTCTCTGAAAGATCCTAGTTCTTCATGAAAATAAAATGTTCTTTCAAAGCAACAAGAATTAGATCAATTTTATGAGGCTAGCTGAGATAGCAAAGAAAGGTGATTTACTTACTGAAGGTATACAATAATTTAGGAAAAAAGTTAGTACCACCTTTGTTCTCCCAGAGGACCTGGAGGACCCTCATTTCTCTAAGCACCCTAATTTACTCCTAATGTCACTGAGAACAAGGATGCAGCACAGCGCATGAATGGAAAGAGTACAACCTTTAGAGCATGGGAGATCTCAAATCCTGGTCCTGCCGTTAATCTCCATGACAGTTGCTTCAGTGTGTCTCTTTCTGAGCCTGGTTTTTTGTTTTGTTTTGTTTTGTTTTTAATCTATAGAATGCAATTAATTATACGGTCATCTTGCAAGACTTTGGGTAATGCATGGCTTAGCAGAGTGCCTAGTAAGTAGTAGATACTCAATATAGGCTGCTTTTGTTTGTTGTTTTGTT
>PVKE010007768.1:0-49593 GCA_004027555.1 Craseonycteris thonglongyai
CACACCTGTTTGAGTGAGCCAGTCTTTGAATCCTTGCCCCCATTAAAGGCACCCATTCTCAGGTCGTGGTTAATCATAGGAGCTTTGACCACCAACTAGGAAAGATCTGCAACCGAGGAAAGCTGAATAATGAGACACTCGCCTTACTGTCTCCCTCTTCTGCCCATTCCAGCTCAGTAAACAAAGCCCAGAAGGAGCAAAAGTACATTTGATCTTACCCGAAAGACCGAGAAGAGATAGAGCAAAAGTATAGAAGTTTGAATTGAAATGTGTTTTGTAGGACTAAACAGAGCTTTAATAACCAAAAATAAGTAAAGAATTATAAAATCTGTTCAAGATGCCTATAAAGAACTCACTACTCAGTGGAACAAAGGAGATTTAACATTTTACAATTGAAGTGGAGTTTTGGAAAAAGTAAAACATATTCGCTAATGAAAATATGATATAGATTATAATCGTGAGACTGTATGAAATAATGTCATGCTTTTTGATTAAAAAATCAAAACAGTATCAGTGCATGGCTTATAGTAGATGCTCAATAATATTTGTTGTTAAATTAATCTATGGATATGTTGGTTTATACTCACTAAGAAACCAGTGAATAATTAAACAACTATAGTTGAGTAAAGTACAGTAGTGTCTCTAACCTATGATATCTCTGTAGTTTGATTATTCTATCTACAGTTCTGATAAATTGCAAATAATGGCTGAGAACTCACAGCTTTCTTTTTAATTGATGAGTTTGGTATTCAAAGCTTATCTTTCGAAGTGTGGCTGCTAATAACTGAGAATATTAATGGGAAAAGTCTTCCTTTCTAATCAACCTTCACATTGTGGTTCATCATCTTTCCCATACCATAATGAGGTTTTTTTCCCAGTCAGTTGTAGAGGAATGTCTATTTATTGATATAGAACTGTGATCCTTCTGAGTTTTCTGAAATACTCTTAAATCCTTCTTTTATTTTCCATGGAGTATTTGCGTTGGATAACTTTCTCACATACTGCTATCTCTATAAAGGAATTTAGATTAGGTATAATATAACTCTACACTCATTATTTTTATAATTCCAAACAATGAGACACATAGACATAAGTGATTGCCCAAAGTCACAACCCTGGGCAATGATAAAATTGGGAATAGATTGCAATAAAATTGGGACTAGATTACAACTAGTCACATGCCCTTCTCATTCCTGCCTCCAAAACCAGCCCTTTATACTATACTCTCAGCCAAGGTAAATGACTAAATCAAACAGCTTATCTTAAAGCTGCTAGATAAATCCCTACCCTTTTGAGTTTCTTTAAATTCATTTACATTAAAAATCATTAAAGCTTTAAGAGGCACTAATTATAAATTTTAATGTAGATTACATAGTATGAATAAGAATAAAAATTTTAGCACCTATTTTCCTATTTTGATCAAAGTAAGTTATAGATATCTTGTAAGCAACCACCCCACACAACTCCCTTTAGTTTTCACTTCATAATCTAATATTCCAGGATGAAAGATGCTCCCCAAAAGACTTAAATTATTACAATTTGTTCTTTACTGCAGCAAAAACAAGTAATTGAGGCAACTGTACTCAAGTGTTCAAAGAGGATTTAGAAAGTGGGAAGTTTTGAAAGCTACTTATCATACTCCCAATACTATACTATAGATTATGGAATAAAAAGCCCACCAGGAAGCTATTCTTCTAGCTTCTCACACACAATATCATCAGCTTGCTTTCAATGTGTTTTTCTAAGGTTTTAAAACAAGATTCCAGCAAGCTCTATGCAGTCCAAAATCCTCAGCAGCAGGTATCAACATAAATAAATAAACTCCTGCAGATACTCACAGCTAGAGGGAAGAAAGCTTTGAACTGGGGCTTTGTCTTAAATCAGAGGTTGCCTTGCTGTAATTACTACCACAACTGAGATTAGAAAGTGCATCAACAGCTTTGCTAATATAAGCTCTCTGCTTCCTCTGACTGATAACATCCTGTCTTATTTCTCCTAAATTTAGGCTGTTCCAGATTTCACTGCAAAAGATTTGGAGTTTCTACAGTATTCACATGCATAAAATAGTGTAGACTTCATTGGTAGAAAATGCTAATCAAGTAATAGCTGAGGAAATTTTAGGCAGAAATATGAAATTGTAGTTAATAAATCAGGAATGTAGATAAACTTTCAGAAGGAGCTTTGGCCAAAAATAATGGCATTGTGAAAGAAAAGAAATATATTTGTAAAGCTATGGTTGCTATAACAAGTCCCCAAATGTTTACTTTCTAGTAAGAGATTTAATAGTTTATTAAGCTCAGAAACTATCTTTAGTTCCTAAAGTTAAAAGTTAAGGACAAAAAAAGTTTTTGAATTACAGTATTTTGACATGATATATTAAATGCTTCCATGTATAATGTGAATCCAAGATTTGGGCCTAAACTTTCAGAGGAAAAAAAAAAATCTTAATTTAAATTTTTATTCAAATGGTTTATTTGTTTATATTTAGGTACTTGTTTTGGGGGTTGTTTTTTTGTTTTTGATTTTGTATTTAAAGAAATTTTGGCATTTATTTTTAATATATTATTTTACATATGTATATCTTTATTGATTTCTAGAGTTATACTTTTAACTCGTAAGGATAAATAGAAGAATTAAAAATATAAAGGGTGTCCCAAAATTCACACAAGAAGTAATTTTGATAGAAAACACAGGTTTATAATTAAAAATTGTAAATTTTTATTGCTCAACAATGAAAACACGTTGTTCTTTCGTGCAGTGCTCCATTTTTAATAATCCTGAACTGTCAGCTGTCACACTGTTATTTTTTTCATTGGCAACACTTTACCACACAAATGATGCAAAATTCAAATCTTGTGTGAATTTTGGGACACCCTTTATATGTAGATATGGAATTAGTACTGCCCATATATAATGAGCATCCTTATTTTTCCCTCACAAAAGTATGTATTACACATGTCAAAAAAACGATTAAAAAAGTGTGTATTACATATGTCAAAAAAGGTAATGACAGTTAGGGCCTTAATCACAATATACTCAGAACTATTTTTAAGACTAAATCTGACACTGAAAATAGCAGCCAGTTAAGTAATAAACAATAGTGTTAAGCAAAAAATCAGTTACAGAAATAAATTCAGAAACGAAAGAAAAGTGACAACTGACATCAAAGAAATACAAAGGACTATAAGAAAACACAACAATTATATTTCAATAAATGGAACAATCTAGAAGAAATAGTAAATTACTAAAAACATGCAATCTTCCAAAGTTCAATCAGGAACAAAAATATGAACAGAATGATAACTCCTAACAAATTCAAATCAGTAATCAAACAACTCTCAAAAAAGATAAGCCCTTGATCAGGTGGCTTCACAAGTAAATTTACCAAACATTCAAAGAAGAATTAATGCCTGTCTTTCTCAAACTATTTTTTTTTAAAAATGAAGTAAAAAAGGTACCCAAACTAATTTTTCAAGGCCAGCATTACAGATACCAAAACCAGACAAACATGCTACAAAAAAGAAAATAATAGGCCAATATTTCTAATAAGTATAGATGCAAAAATCGCCAATAAAATATTAGCAAACCAAAATTAACAATATGTTCAAAAGATCATACATCATGATAAAGTGTGATTTATTCATGAGATGCAAGGGTGGCTATCTATAAATCAATTAATGTGATGCACTTACATAAACAAAATGAAGGATAAAAATTATACAATCATATCAATAGATACAGAAAAAGCTTTTGACAAGATTCAATATCCACTCATGATAAAAAAACAAACAAACAAAAAAAAACCTCTCAGCATAGTGGGGATAGAAAGAACATACTTCAATAATAAAGATGATATATAACAAACCACAGCTAACATCATATTCAATAGTGGAAAGCAGAAACAAAAGCTTTTTCTTAAATATCAGCAACAAAACAAAGATGTCTACTGTCACCACTTTTATTCAACATAGTATTTGAAGTCCTAGCCACAACAATCAGGCAAGAAAAACTAATTTTAAAAAATCTAATTTGGAAAGAAAAAAGTAAAACTGTCATTATTTGCAGATGACATGATAATATATACAGAGAATCCTAAAAAGTACACTGAAAAAGCACTAGAACTAATTTGCATCCTGTAACAGAATAAAAATTAATATTCAGAATCAGTTTTACTTTCAAATGCCTATAACAAATTATCAGAAAGAGAAATTAAGAAAACAATCCTGTTTACAGTGGCATCAAAAAACAAACAAACAAAAAACCCTAGGAATAAATTTAACCAAGGAGGTATTCAACCTTAACTTAGAAAGCTATGAGACACTGAAGAAAGAAATTGAAGAAGATACAAGTAAATGGAAGTATATGCCATGCTCGTAAATTGAAAGAGTTAATACCATTTAAATGTCTATACTACCCACAGCATAAATTCAATGAAACTATCAAATACACAAATATACATTTAATGAAGTCCCTATCAAAATACCAGTGGAATTTTTCACAGAACTAGAACAAATACTCCTAAAATGTGTATGGAACTACCAAAGACCCCAAATAGTCAAAGCAATCTTGAGAAAAAAATAACAAAGTTAGAGGTACTGTGCTATCTGACATAAAACTATACTACAAGTCTATAATAATCAAAACAATATAATACTGGCATGAAAACAGACACATAGATCAATGGGACAGAACACAGACCCCCAAAATAAATCCACACCTAAAAGGTCAATTGTTGTTTTACATTACTAGATAGAAAGCAGAGTATCAAGTTTAAGAAGGTTAAAATTTAACGACACAACTGTGAATTTCTGAGCATTACAGCTATTTCAGTAATAATGCTGGCAATCTTAGAATGTATTTCCTCCCCATGCAGACATTTGGATGATCCTGGGCAAACTGGGTGGGATGCTATACTGATTCAGTACTCTACAGTTCTGCCCATCAGAGTCATGCAGGAACTCATTTAAAAAAATAGATACTCCTGGCCCCATTCCAAACATACTAAATTATAACTGGGAATAACATCTGAGAGTCTCTATTTTTTTTTAAATCTCAGCAGGTTATATCTGATAGTGCTCATTAAATCAGAGTTTGGATTTCTAATATCAGAGTAAGAGATCTACACTACATGGCCTCTGTCATTGTACTCAAGTATAAAAATCTAGAATCATGCAAAAGTCATTTTCTTTTAGATCTGCTCTTCAAAAAAGAAAAGCTTCTTCTGTTTCATTGTTTAGGATGGTCTAGAGAGCTACGCCATCCCTAGAACCTCAAATGTAAAATTCAACTATTGCTTAAATGATATAACATTTATAAAGCACCATCTTTCGGAAAGGTATTCCCCCTACAAAGAGAGATTTTTTTTCCCCTAGAATCCAGCCTTTTTTCTCTAGAAAGTCATTTCTTTATGTCTAAATTATTTAGTCCAGTTCAGTGATCAGGGGTTCTCAAAATGTGATTCCCCACACAAGCAGCATCCGTATTACCTGGGAACTTCTCTGAAGTGGGACCCAGCAATTTCTGTAATAAAAGGATTTCCTGGTGGTTCTGATGAATATTCAAGTTTAAAAACCAGGGGCCTAGATTAAAACCAAAAGAGTGGGCACAGGATGTATCAGCAGGATGAAGAATTTTATTTTTTGAAATTCCAAATCCTGGAAAATGTTGGTCCAAAGTGAATGTGGACCTTCTAAATCTATTTTCCCCTTCATATCTTCCAGTAGCACAAATAGTAGAGACTGCTTATTCTCTTGATTTTCCATCAAGAAATTCTGAACTTAAAATTTGCAGCAGCTCGCACACGCACGTGCGCGCTCACACACACACACACACACACACACCTTTTAAAGATAAATATTAACTCTGGAAGGAAGACTAAATAAACCCATGAAGATGCTAGAAATGTTTTTCAAAAGGCCCTTTAATTTAAAAACACACAAGTCCTCACAATAGAATCAACACTTCATGCTAATATGCATGAGCGTTTGTTCCTTTCCTTCATCTCCTCTAATTTATCAACTCCTCTGAACAAGTTGAAACTAATAAAGAGGCCCATTACTTAATGGAGTCTCTCAAAGCTATACAAAAACATACTCTTTGACTATGAAATTCTAACTGGTTTAAAATTTTAGCCATGATCTGTTCTCAGTCTCAGTCTCAGACAATTGAAGAAAAGATGAGAGGCTCATTATTTGGTCCAAGAAATGACAACAAATTCAATATCCTTATAAACTTTATTTGAATGAATGAAAGAATGAATGAAAGAAATGAATACAACCCATACTTTTCTGTGTACATATAAATGCAGAAGAGGCCATTGTGTCTGTTATATAATTCTAATATTTTAATTATACTGCTTACATTTTATAAAGAGTGAGAATTTGCCTGCATACAAGAATGTAGGCACCAATATTTAAGGTAACAGTCATGGACCATTGAGAAAGAGTTCCTATCTCTGCATTTTTATGAAGCTTAAATACTTATTTTGATGGAGATTAATGTTCCCTCTATAATTAAGTACAAACTAAGTATTCAATCACTGTACTTCCCTAATTATCAGACCATATTTAACTCATCACCAGCTTTAGATGAGCATGTTGATAGTGTCTTCTGAATTAAGTTTTCATTTTCATAGTGCTCTTATTTTTTTCTGCTTACTGTTTATTTCTTGTGAATTATAGTTTGACAAATATAAAACATTTCTATGCAGTAAACTTGGGCCAAACTAACTAGTTATTACAGAAATGGAAGAGTCTTTGGCTGTATAAAGTAATAAAATAAGGAAAATCAAAACACATGCAATAAATCTTTGAACCAGGTGATTGTTAACAGATCTTCCAGTTCTAAAGTTGAAGGTTGAGTGATATCTCACTAAAAATATTGATTTTTACAATACAGCCTTTGATAACTGGCATAAAGAGCAAATAAAAATGGAGATAACTTTTATGTTTGAGACACAATAACCTTGGCCACAAAACTTAATGTCTGGTTAGCTGAAAGAATAAAAAGCAAATTTGCAAATACAAAAAGACAAGAGCCTCTGAAGCTTTCTTTGTGGGAGACCCCACACTATTTAACTAATCTCGGCACTAGATGATTTATCTGAGTCTTTCTCTGAACTGTGGTCAGGAAAATAGAAAGGTGTTTGGAATCTACAATCATATTAATTCATCCAAAATTAGTCCCATAGGCGTAAAATTGCCAGAAACTGGCAAATAAATTACTTGAAGATAAAAAAATATAATAAAGGACATTTATCTTTTGCTTTGTTTCGCAGACTACAAAAGGGGAAATTTTGGTTCCACTTAGTTTTGAGGCAATTCACCCTAGATGCATTGGAGTTTCAAGGCTTGAGGGAGCGTAGTGAAAATGATTAATGCACTAAATAGAAATGGGTTTGTCTATGAATGGAAAAAATGCAAAATAATATTAGCTATAAGAACAAACACATTTTTTTTTTCTCTTAAGTAAAATTCAATAAAATCCTATTTTTATCTCTCACTTGGAATGGTTTCCATTGTCAAATTTACTTCGTGGTCCAAGATTACAGCTCCAGCAATCATGCCCCCATTCCAGTAAAAGGAGAAAGAAAAAAGAAGAATGAAGTCTTACTTTCAACATAAGGATACTTCCCAAAAGTTCCCCTTACATCTCATTGGCTAAAATTTAGTCAAATGACCATCTGACTACAAAACAAGCTTTAAAAATAGCCTTTATTCTGGTTGACCACATGCCCAATAAAAATTTGGGAATTACTGAGGAAAAAGAGAACTAGGGTGAATATGAAACTTATCTTCCAAACTGAAACTTTATTGAGTTGCAAGAGGGTACCATTAATAAATATACCAGAGCAAGACACAATACCTGGGACATCCTCAGAGAGATCAGATCTTAAGAAACAACAAGCAGTCTCTACCACAGTTAATAATCTGGCTACCATTTTTGAAAACCAAAAAGATAAGTCAAACATGTAGTAGTCACTTAGCTTTTTTCTTATTTATTTATTAAATATTTGTATTTATAACACACAAAACCCACAAGAACACCATGAAATCAATTTCATTGCCCTCATTTTAATGTTTAATAGATTAATACTCTAAGTAGTTAACTTGTCCATAATCACTCAGATAATTGTCAAAGCTAAGAATTAAATCCATTGCTTTCTGAGTCTGGAGCTCCTGTTCTTGCATAGCTCTAGTTTTAGCAGCTACCAATTTATGTAAAAATGGGTTCCCTGATCTCAAGAAACTCAACATAAAAGAATGTTTACAGTATGATGCTATTTAAAATTCTAGAAAAGGCAAAACTAGAGTGATTGAATGCAGATCAGGGATTATGACTTGGTTGAGTTTATTTATTAAAACTCATTGAACTGTACACCTAATACTGGTAAATTTTATTGCATATAAATTATACTTCAATGTAACTGATAAGAAATAGAAAGATAGATTAGACAGGTGATTAGATAGATAGATAGATAGATAGATAGATAGATAGATAGATACATAGATAGATAGATAGATGTAGATCTACCAATGTATCTCTGGTATGGCCCCCAAAAAAAGGTGATCAAAGATATCAGAGGTCTGGGACGTGTGAATTCGCAGTTCTCTTCTCAATCCAGTACTCTCATGTGCATTACCAGACTGGAGCCTGAATGGACTATCCTTCATTTGTCTTGCCTCATGTATGTTTCTTTGGCCTTTCAAATGAGCTAGAATTCTTTATTGGGACTCTTCCTCCAAGAACTGCAAGGGACTTCCTCTCTATAATGTGATTCTTCTTCTGAGGTCACACTTGCTTCCACCTAAATTGATCACAAGCTTACATTCTTTTTTTTTTTCTTTCGCTACTTGTGTATTTTGTTATCTATGTGTTTATGATTATTGAATATTCAAAATTATAGATCCTCTAAGAGCAAAAGCACAAGCCCTGTATTCACTATAACACTTGCAAAAAAAAAGAAATACCTGGGGGATACCAGGATGGCGCAACAGGTTAAGTGCTCGTCTTGAAGCCCCAGGGTCTGAGGATCGAGTACTGGCCCCGGCCTGTGTGGTCCCATATGCTGAACTGGGGTGTGCTTCCCATGTGGGATGCCCCCAGTTTGGTTCTTGCTGGGGGCAGTTTCCCATGTGGTAATCCCCTGGTTTGGACAGCAGCTCTGCACAGCCCTCGCCTACCTGTGTGGAACAAAACCATGTTGAAAAAATTGATGACATACAACTATGGAGACTGCTCTGGGCCCTCCCCTTCTCTCTGTCTCTCTCTGTCTTTGTCTCTTTCTCTGTCAAAAACAATAAAATAAATCTTAAAAAAAAAAGAATACTGTCACCTCCAGGAGCAGAGTTGCTACAGTCTTGTGAAGCAGTTTGCTTGCTGGAGAGAGGAGATTTTCCCCATTTTTGTCACCAAGTGAGAGTCATTTGAAGAGATTTCAGAAGATTTTGTGCAGGAGAGAGATGTAATGAAAATTGTGCTTCAGTAAGAAGAATCTATTGTGGGGGGAGGTGGGAGTGGGCACTAGATATAAAGTAAGAAGAATCTGGCTGTATTATAGACTGGATTAGAGGAAACAGAGACTGTAGGAGGTAAAATCAATTAGGAGACCTTCAAATGGTTCAAGTAAGAGCAAATGAGGGCCTGCACAAGGTAGGACAGTGGGCGCAGACTAGAGAGGGTGAGAGGAGACCAGGCAGCTGGGAGCTGCAGAGGAGGCTGCATATTGACTATTCTTCTTCCACCCACCATCCTCTGGCCCAGGCCCAGAAGTGCAATGAGGAGGAAAAACTCTACAGGCTGACAAATAGAGGTGTGGGTGGCCCTGGAACAACCTACTGAGACACTGAAATGTGATTCTCTCTCTGCAATTTATATTTCTTTCCATTCTATTCACAGTATTTAGGTATTTATTTGTTCTTTGTTTGTTTTGTTTGGGGGGGTTACAACTCTGTACATTTCTGTAACAGCCAGGAAGCATTAACATTAAATGCCTGGCAAAGTCTTTGTTAAATTAGGTTCTAATATAATTAGCTACCATCAATAAGGTGGTTATTATCCTATTGTCCTCAGGCAGTAATTTCGTCTCCTCCCTTTAATTTTTCTGCTTATGTTACATGTGCCTTTTCCATTGCCCACACAGTGGACAACAAGGTTTGGTTTTGTTTTGTTTTGTTTACTTTTTCTTTATTTTTTTTTCTTATTGGCCAGAATTTGTAACAAGTTTATAAATTTTAACCCCCAGTATCTCTCAGATGTGAAAAAAAAGTGCAAGTTCTTTACAAGTAGTTCTCTACATAATTTGGCCTTCTGTGTGAGCCCCCTCCCCACTGGTCACTCAGAAAAGAAATGGACTAAACTAAAACAATGTCATCCAATAGTGCTGACTTGCCCTACAGAAAAATTCAGTCTTTCCAAAAAAACGTTGGGTTCCTGAGCTCTCCCTGCTCCCCAGCACTTCTCTCTATGACAGCTGACCTAGGCCAGCCCCTCATCACTTATTCCTATGACAAATGAGCTACGGTAACTCTTCTTTCTGGACTTCTCCCTATGTGACTAAGCTAGCCCACTCCCTGCACTTCTCCTTAAGATGATATATGGTGCGTGATGGTGAGTGTGGTAAACAAGGCTTTGGAGTCTTCCTGGGGATGGGAGGAGGGGGAGAGTCAGAGCTTTCAGTGCAATGTACTCTGCTTCCCTGGGTCTCCGTGACAACACTCCTGGCTCCTGGGTGCGATTTGTGCTGCTGCCATGCAGCATAGCTTTACTCTGTGTCTGTAGGATTCAGGTTTTGGTTTCTCCTGGTTTGTCATCACCTAGTACTATATCCTGGTAACCCTGTCTCAGTCTTGCTGCCACTGGCCAAAGATCTCCGCATGATAGTCACAATCTGCTCTCTGTCTGTAGGCCTGGTGCCCACCAACACCCATTCTGCAAGGGGGCCTACTGGCTTTCCATTTTCTTCTCACCATCAACTCCTGCAGGCAGCTCAGGAAGGCCGTACTGTAAGATCTCTTTCTTTTGTCCATGCTATGTAGCTACATCGTTACAGCCATGCCTGAGGTTGACGCAAGATGGGGTGAAAAGTGATGTTCTCGTCCTGAATACGTAGTAAGGAGCACAGCTGCCTGCCTTCTTTGCTCACTTGTTATCCTCCTGAACCATCTCCGTTGGAGCTAGTGGGACCACACAGCCAGTGCTGCTCTGGTCTCATTAGACATGTGATCTCAGAGGAGTCATTTACTGGCTCTATGTCCCAGTTTCCACACTGTAAAATGAGACTAAATGCTAATTTACATCGTACTGTCATTATGAGAATTGAATGAGCTGATACATAGTTATGTACATATAAGTACTTAGAGCTTAATGCATAAAGATACTCAATATGTTAACACTTTCTCTTTTCTTCTCACACATTTCTTGGGATAGAGAAAAAAGAAGGCTTTTATTCCCTTCTTCAGTGATATCCTCTTCTGGACTCCAGCCAATATTACTAGCAGGCTGTTATATCTTCTCTACGCTCCAGGAGAGCTTGATAAACTGAATCATCCACTCTTGGCTGTGGATGTGCTGAAGGAGATCAAAGAAACTGGAAAAGTGTCTCTCAAGGGGAAGGCTAGCACTGTGATCCTGTGGCATAATCTTATGATGGAAAATTGGAGTCCGATCTTTTCTAAATAGTCTTTTCATAACAAATTATAATCTCAGCCCACCTCCCTATGCCCATCATCCAATTTGTCAGATGCCCAGGCAAATGAGGTCAAAGGTCACGGGAAGGAAACTTTAAAAATTACTCCCTTTCAATTACATTCTTTTTCTTGCCTTCTAGGACTTAAGAGCTGAGCAAATAATCAGGATTATGTTCACATTTTTCTGTTTTACAGTTTAGCTTTTGCATAACATGCCCTCCTATTTAAAATTCAGTAAATGCAACTTCATCTGTTGGCAATAATAGATGCCAAAATATGCATATGTTATAAACTATCTCTTACTTTTTACCCCAAGACATTGTCTCTGTTTGATTAAATAAGTTTCATTAAAAGTTATCTATTCTGGGAAAATTATCAAAAAATTGCAAAAGATCTCATTTGATAACATATAATATGACTAATGTTTGCTAAAAGCAGTAAGGCTAATTACTTGCGATATTAAATAGAAAGTAAGCAGTAAAAAAAATCCCCAAATCCTTAATGAAACTCAAAACTCAAGAGGTAATTGTAATGGGCAGTGAACATACTGACCACCACCATTAATTCACAGTAGTATGAATTGACCATATGTGACAACTCTCTAAATTGAATTATGCTTCTATAAAAGACTGCAGATCAAACAGCAGTTTGTGAGTGCTAAATGTTAAATTATTACAGAATGTGCATTATTGAAGTAAAGCATGTCCACCGTGTCTTTTGGAAAAGTCAGGCCATAAAGTATAATTTACCTGCTTAGGTGCAGCTTATCCACCCATGAACCCTCAGGGTGGTATTAAGCTACATCATAACAACCTGTGTCAACCCCTGCCAGCATCAGTCCCATGTCCCATTTACTCGAGAGTCAGTACACCCAGTCAGAATAGCTTGACATAATGGTGACAGCAATTGTCACTAAGGAGCAAATTTGGATTTATTTATTCAACACTGAAGTATAGAAATGAGGAGCGACATAGGAGTTTCGGGAGAGAAAAAAGAAATCCAGTAAAACCTTGAATTTGATGAAAGGTCTGCAAAACAATGACTTAAAAAGGATGTTATTCAATCTGGAGAAAAGGACCCTGAGGGGATATTTATTGGCTATAAATTTCAGAGTAATTTAAGCATAAGCGTTGGAACCACAAAAAACCTGAAATTAAATTATGGCACCTCTGCTTACCAGCTCCATGGGTTTGGGCAAATTACATAAAGTATTTTGTTTTTGTTTTTAAAGATTTGTTTTATTTTGGGGGGAGAAGATGAGAGGCAGAGAGAGACAGAGACAAAGAGAGACAGAGAGAAGTGGGGAGGGATCAGAGCAGTCACCATAGTTGTACATCATTAGTTGTGACATGGTTTCTTTCTATACAGGTAGATGTGGGGCTGCGTGGGGCGGGAACCAAACCAGGGGTCTCCTGTATGGATGAGAACCTTCACTGCCATCCCAGTGGTTCCCAGTTGCAATGCAGTTCAGCATATGGGTTTGCACTGGCTGGGGCTGGGAATGAAACCCCAGACCTCGCAATTGCAGGACAAGTGCTCAACCACCGATCTATCCCAGCACCCCCAAGTTACAAAAAGTTGATGAGCCTCAATTTCCTGTAAAATGGAAATACCTAGCTCATTGGGGAATTCAATATATACATGTAGGTGTAACAGTGTTGTCCTTGCCCTCATTACTCCAGTTTGGGGAGCTCCTCTCAGCACTTTGTGACATATATGAGGTCCTATTTGATCATCCTGGGTAGCTCTGTGGTGATTAGCCCCCTGGCATACAGAGTGGTGAAGCAATTGACCAGGTATACTTCTTTCTGGGGATTTAGCTGTGAAGGCCTCTTAGTTAGGAAGGGAATGCAAACTAAAACCATAATGAGATACCACTTCACACTTACTAAACTAGTAAAAATTAAACTAACATTATGAAGCAACTGAAATACTCATACATTGCTGGTGTGAGTAAAATTAGTATTATTTGGGTCATTTGCTTATAGAACTAAGCTTACCCTTACTGTTTCATACACAAATTTTGTTTATGGGTATTTACCCAAGGTTACTTAACATAAATGTCAACAAATAACCTGTGGGCTAGTATTTATAGCAAATCTATTCAGAATAACCCAAAACTGAAAAGTACACAAATGCCCATCAGTTGGAGAAAAGATAATAACATTGTGGCTTATTCATACAATGCAATGCCACTTAGCAATAAAAAAAGAACTAGCCCTTGACACATACAACAACATGGATGAGTTTTGAAAACATTATGGTAAATGAAACAGGTGTGCTATATGATTCAGTGTATATGACATTCAGAAAAATACAAAGTCCAGGAGAGTGAAATCAAATTAGTAGCTGACACAGTCCGGGAAATGGAGAAGGGACTTACTACAATAGGGCACAAGGCATCGTTATATATGATGGAAATGTTCTATAGCTTAACTGGTAGTTAAGTGAATGTAGTCATTTGTCAAAATGCACTGAACTTGACATGTAAAATTGTAGTTTTGCCATTAACAACTTTTATCTCCATTCACCTGAATTTTTAAAAAACCTATTACCAAAAGAAGGCAAATAAAGAAATAGGAGAGATAAAAATAAATTAGTAAGTTGTGAGTTTAAACTCAAATTTTTATAAAAATCTGGATTATATGAAATTTATGAAAGACATATCTCAAAATATAATCCTATGGGAGCTTAAAAAGTAAAATGACAAAAAGTTTAAAAACACCATGCACATACCGAAAAGAGCATAAAATTTAAAAATAAAAGAATAACTGGAGAAGTTCAGTATAGGCAATTATTGATTCTTAGAAAAGAATAATAAAACCCATAAACTTCTCATGAGACTTAATAAGGAAAAATGAAAGAAAGCACAAACAACTCATGTCAGAAATGAAAAAGTAGATATTACTACAGTTCCTGTAATCAATATCACAAGAGGATATTGTAAATAGTTTTAGGCTAATAAATTTAAACATGTAGATGGAAGGGTCAAGTTTTTTTAAAAAAATAGAACTTACCAACAGTGGCAAAAGAAGAAATGTAATATCCCTTTAACTTTTAAAAAGGTTGAAGTCATAGCTTCTCACAATTAAAAAAATTAAAATTGAATTCTCTTGTACCAGATATAATAACTTGAAATGCACAGGAAGAAATCTCCCAAGTCTTACACAAAATTTTCCAGAGAATAGAAAAAAATAGTGTACTAGGCACTTTCACAAATGACTCTCAGTAAGCCGTGCCTCCTGGTATCTTTGACTTGTATTATCTCGTCCCTTGGAGTGTGGATTGACCAAGTGACTTTCTTATAGTGAACAAAATATAGTAAAATGATGGGATTTCACTTACTAGATTAGGTTACTAAAGACTGTGACTTCTGTCTTGCTAACAAGCTCTCTCTCTTGCTGTCTCTCTCTCTCTCTCTCTCTCTCTCTCTCTCTCTCTCTCTCTCTCTCTCTCTCTCTCTCTCTCTCTTTCTCTCTCTCTCTCTCTCTTTCCTCAATCACTTTGATGAAGCCAGCAATCTTGTGGTGGACTGACCTTTGGAGAGGTTCACAAAGCAGGGAACTCAGAGTAGCCTTGGACCAACAACTAAGAAGAACCAAAGCCTTAATCCAACGACCAGCAAGGAGCTGGATCTTACCAACAACCTTGTGAGTGAGCCTGAAGTGAACCTTTCCCAGTTGAAGCTTGAGATGTCTACAGACTTGTGAAAGCCCAAGAGCCAGAGAACCCACCTAAGTCGTTCTTGAGCCACAGAAACTGTGAAATAATAAATGCTATTATTTTAAAGCACTATGTTTGGGGCTTGCTTGTTACACAGCACTAGATCATTAATACAGAGGGAACCTTTGGTAATTTTATTTTTTGGACTACCAGGCTTTCAATCTTTTATATCAAACAATTGTGGAATATATGTTACCCCTGTAGCTATGGCTGAGGGCAAGTTCCAAGGAAACTCAGCTAAGCACCCTTAGCCTCTAACCCTCCCATCAGCTAAGGAAGCAAGTGCTCTAGTCCCAGAGGGAGGGAGCTGGGTGGTGTCCCATGGCACCCACTGCAGATGGTGTGTATTAATATCATAAATCTAACAAAACAGATGAAAGTGTTCAATGCAGAAAACTATAAAATGTTATTGAAAGAAATCAAAGAAGATCTCAATAAATAGAAAAATATATCAGGAATATAATGTAAAGGCTCAATATCATAAAGATGTCAAAATCCCCAATTTGAGCTATAGATTTAATACAGTCTTAATCAAAATCCCGATGTTGGCACCAGATATATGGTGGTGGAGGGGGACCTGATTCTGGGAGGTGGGCACGTAATGCA
The DNA here is from genome assembly GCA_004027555.1 of Craseonycteris thonglongyai. Taxonomy (NCBI): domain Eukaryota; kingdom Metazoa; phylum Chordata; class Mammalia; order Chiroptera; family Craseonycteridae; genus Craseonycteris; species Craseonycteris thonglongyai. The sequence goes on from PVKE010007768.1 coordinate 16,017, forward strand.
ATGCATGGGTGATGTGATGTGGACTTGTACTTCTGGAAACTACCTAATTGTTACCAACCAATGTCACCCCATTAAATTTAACAATAAAATATAATTTTTAAAAAATCCCAATGTTGTGTATGATGTATGTGGAACTTGACAAGCCAGCACTAAAATGTATGTGAAAATATAAAGGGCTAAGTTTAACCAAGACATTCTTAAAGATGAAGAAATGGGTGGGAGGGTTTGAATACTGAGTACTGGTGTTATTATAAAGGTACAATAATTAACACAGTAAAGTATTGACATAAGAATAGAAACAGTAGCTCAAGAGTATAATACAAGTCCTAGAAACAAATTCATGCACAGATGAACCTATGAGTTGCAGGCAATACGGCACTGTAAAACAGTGGAGAAAGAATACCTTTTCTCCAAAAATAGTGCTGGAAAAAATTAGATAGCTATGATATCCATAGGGACAAAAATGAAACTATATCCTTGTCTTATGTCAAGCACAAAAATTGTTTGATCTAAGTGGTGGTTTTACCAATGTTGGTTTCAATGTTGGGATTCAATAGATCTGTTTCAAGGTTTGTTCCCTTTTATTTCTCTATGTTATATTTTACAAGAAAGCACTTTAAAATTTTTATATGACTGTGAAAAGGAAGAAAAGTTTCCTCTTACCTAAAAAAATTTAAAGTTTATCCCTATCTAACAGTGTTGCCAGTTCTAACCCTTGGAAACATCTGTTGGGTCCTTCTTTCTTATGTATGTAACCACATGCATATCTATATATGCCACACATAATTTTTTTTTATGTTTTTAATTGTTTTTGACAGAGAGAGAGAGAGAGAGGAGAGAGCTACAGAGACAGAGAGAGAACTGAACTGGGGGAGCTCCCCAGTTCAGCACGTGGGTCCGCATGGGCCGGGGCCAGGATTTGATCCTCGGTCCCCGGCGCTGCAAAGTGACCGCTTAACCCACTGAGCCATCCTGGCTTCCCCGCCACACATAATTTTAACTTTAAAAATAAATTTTGCTATTCATATTAATATGTGATTTAATCTTTTCAATTAATAAAATTGATGTAACAATCTCTTTACTTAATAACATTGCAAATATATTTGCTGGTCATGATATGTTTATTATCCTTATTTTTGAAGTCCAAATAGCATTTTATTGTATGTATAGGCCATATGTTTGTTGATCATTCACTGGCTGAAGGACAGACATTTGGATTGGTTATGATTTTTTGCTCTTTCAGACAAGAAAGATGTCATTAAGTGTTCTTGGATATATACTCACATCATTTTGGTGTATGGTTTTGTTGTTATGAATCATTTTATTACTCTCACTGAGTCCTTCAAGTTTTTAGCTTCTGGCTCACTGTTTCTCTAGCACAGTTTGGTCATATGCTATGAACCTTCAATGTATATGAGCCTTCAAAAAGCCTGCCTTGCCTCTGGATTGTTCCCCTCCAATCACCCCAGCGTCCTAGCCTGGCCATTCTGCCACTATCATGCCTTAGAGTCTGCAAAACTTGTCATGGCCAGTATCAAGCATCATCACATTCTCAGACCGTCACAGTTCCTGATGTCACCAAGATCTAAAAGTCATGAAACAAGTGTATTTTATGATGCACCTCCCCTTCATATCTCACTTTCCAACTGGCCCTCCTTAGATTGCATCACCAATCATTAGAGACCTCCCTTGCTTACATCTGCTTCTCTCTCATTCCTTTCTTACTTCATCATACTCATCCCACAAAACCTCAAATCTGACAACAACCATATTCCCACTCACACTGTGCCTTTTCTCGTGTACTCAAGTTAAACTGGGGAACCATATAGAACAATTCTGACTTTCTTCACTTAATCTAATAGAAATGGTAAAATAGATCTTCCGTGTGACAGGGTAGTAAATAGCAAGCAAGTTGCCAGCCCTCGGAGCAGACAACTTATTCTCCTATATTTCTCTACTCCATTCACTCTTTCAGCCTCCCAGAAAACAACATCTCCCTTTCTCTTTATACTTCTTCCCCCATCCTCACTCTCAGCTGAAAAATGTGCTGCCTGTTTCATTGAGAAAATTAATCAGAAACGAATTTCCAGAGGTGCCTATATTGTGTCTATTCCGGCACCAGCATCTGCACCCATGTTGTCTTCCTTTCCACTCATTACCTCAGATGGATTATCTCGGCTGCCGCTAACGGCAATCCTTCTTGTGCACTAAATCCTATTGCCTCTCGCCTACACAAACTCATCAGTTCAGCAACTCCTCCACGTCTCTTCCTTCCATCATCAATTTTCCACTTTCCACTGTGATATTCCCGTTAGTATACAAACAAAACTTCTGTAATTTCTAGCACCTAAAAACCATGCATAAAATCTCTCCTGACCTCAGATCCCCTTATAGTTATTCCACCTGTATCTATTCTATTTTGTTACAAAGCTCCTTTAAAATTGCCCTATACCTGCTTTCTTCAATTTATTCCCATTTTTGTCTTGAGCTCACTATAAGGCTTTTACCCTCTACTGACACTCCACTCAAAACTCCTCTTATCAAAGACACCAACAAACTCTTTATGATCAAATGACTGATCAACTCCTGGACCGGTCAGCCATGCTTCTTTGCCTAGAAACTTCTTCCAACTGTTAATTGCCATGTCTAGTTTCTTCACTTCCTTCAGATATTTATTGAGTTATCTAATTGAAAAAAAACTCCAGGACTACTCTTTTAAAGATTTATTTGTATTGGTTTTTGACAGAGAGAAAGAGAGAAAAGGAGGAAGGCCCAGAGCAGTCTCCACAGTTATACATCATCAGTTATTCCATATAGTATCCTTCCACAGGTAGGAGCAGATCTGCACAGGGCAGGAACCCAGCTGGATGGGGCCTCCCACATGGGAGGCATGCTCCCATGAGCTTGAAACCTCCTACATGGGAAGCTCATCCCAGAGAGAACCAAACTGGGGGTACACCCCAGTTCAGCATATGGGTCCAGAAGGGCCAGGGCCAGGATATGATCCTTAGACCCTGGGACTGCAAGACAAGCACTCAACCCTCTGAGCCATTCTGGCTTCCCCCTGGGACTACTCTATTTAAAATGGCTTTCTATTTTTTGTCTTCCCTCCACTTAATTATGTATACTCCATGGAATATATTACTATATGTATATTATATTACTATATAGTATATGTGTTCATGTAGTTATATGTGTACAACACATGCACATAAAATATATTATGTATCTGTTTCTGTACTCTCAAAATAAAACTACATAATTACAGAATTTTTTGTAAATTTTGTTCATACTCCCAGCATTTACAACAGTGCTTGGCAATAGTTGGGGCCAAGAAATTATCAGTTGAATAAATGTGCACATTCATGTTTTTAACAGATACATAGTCTTCAACACTTAAAAAGTTCAGTGGTTACCTGAGAGTGAAGGAAGAGGGGTTGGGGGAGGACAGTAGGGAGTTGAATATATGGTGATAAAAAGAGAACTGATTCTGGGTGGAAAACACATAATACAACACACAGATGATATATGGCAGAATTGTAGACCTGGAACTTATGTAATTTTTACTAACCAATGTCAGCCCAATAAATTCAACAATAAAAAAATTGTTTAATTAAAATTTTTTTTTAAAGATTGACTGCATTACCTGAGAATGTCAACAAAGTGTTCTCTTATACTTTGATTCTTTACACCTAGATTTAAGAAGAAAAAATGTTTACTAAAGTTGACAGTTTAATGAATGTCCTCTGTATAGTTGATTCATTATAAAGTCATATTATTTCTCTGTTTAATCATTGAGAAGAACAGGAAGTGGAATTAATGGTGATTCTTTCAGAAGGATTCCCCTGAAGTACTACTCCATGAGGCAATGAAGGTTTTTCCTGACAAAGACACATTTTTGTGTTCGTTTATATGTAGACACTGGATCCCTTTAAAATTAATGGGAGGTCTGTGACCAAACACATAGTAAATGAAAAGTAATGGTACCATAAAAGCAAACTGTGAAAAAAAGGTATCCTAGCTTGTGTTACCTAATCTGGCACAAGACAGACTTATTTTAACATGTCTCTGCGATAAAATGAACAGAAAAATACCATCTACAGTATTCTTCTGGTAGTCTTGCTTTTTATTTCTCTGAATGCCTCCTCTTTCTTTGAGTAAGAAAAACGGTGTGGAATATAATTTTTCACCTAAATCAGAAATGCCATCCTATACTTAATGACTAATAGCAAAAAAACAAAGAGTTAAAAAAAATTGCAAGCACAATTTTGGTAAAGCTTGAAGCTGTATATTGTCAGGAAATAACTGAGCACTCTACTCAAATTTTCAATGAAAAATAGCATTTTTTCAGATTAATTGTGGTTTGGTTTGGTTTGATTTATTGCTTTTCATTGTTTTTTTAAGAGACCTAAAGTTTTTGTTTTTGTATTTTAAGATTTATTTTATTGTTTTTGAAAGAGAGAGAGAAAGAGAGAAAGAGAAAGAAAGAGAAACAGAGAGAAGGAGAGGGCCCAGAGCAGTCTCCATAGTTGCACGTCATCAGTTTTTCGACATGGTTTCATTCCACACAGGTGGGCAGGGGCTTCACAGGGTGGAAACTGGGCTGGAAGCCTCCCACATGAGAGACGTGCTCCCTCAAGCCAGGAGCCAAACTGGGGTGAGGAGGGCAGAACCAAACTGGAGGCCTCCCACATAGGAAGCACACCCCAGTTCAGCATATGGATCTGCACGAGCCAGGACTGGGATTCAATCCTCAGTCTTCAGAGCTGCAAAGCAAGTGTTTAACCCTCAGAGACATCCTAGCTTCCCCGAGACCTAGAGTTTTATGCTTATGTTGGGTATTCTTTAATTTCAAAATCTATTTAGTAGTGTGTCTACTACTCCATATTGTTCCCATAGCCACACTTGTATTCTTCTCTATTCCTTGACACATTCTTACCTATATTGCAGTTTATCAAAAGGAGTAAATGCCTTTACTTCTCTGTCTAGCCAAGGCTAACCAGTACTCTCTATTGCAAGTTCCCTTCACACTCCCAAATAACATCTCAGGCATATCCCACACCTTTTCAGTCTGTTTCAATTTAAAAAAAATTCAAATAAGTAACTGTAATTCACTTTCAGGTATTGAAAATTCTAGCCAGTCTAAAGTAGAACCTTAATCTAGCTTTTATTCCAAAGCCTTACCCCGCCCACAGTTCAAACTTGATCCTTGGGTGAGGTAACTGCGATGACCAAGTCATCTTAGTTTGTTTCCCCCCTTTTTTCTCTATCGCAGGGTGAAAGTAGTAGATAGGGAAGATTTGGAAAAACAGAAATGTCTTATATGACAGGTGTTGTAATTCAACATAACAATGCCATCATGGGGTACGTTTGTATCTTTTTTAGGGGCCTCATTCAGGGACCTTCAGCCTATACATTTCCCTAATGAGTGATCACTCTAGTTGACTAGTTGCAACTGCCCTCAGTTCCTGCCCTCCTTGGTGTTCCTCTTGGCCTTTTACCCTAAGGTTCATTCTCCCAGAAGACTTCTCTCTTGGATAAGGACTCAGTGATAAACTGGAGCCCTTCCATGAAAGCCACCTGGCTCTTAGGAGATTTATGCATTCTTAACCCACTAAACAGTAAAATGCCACCTATAAGACCTTTATCTTCTCTGCATATTCTGCCATTGCAAGCTGTTCCAGCCAGTTTTGTAGCTTAAAATTTTCTAGGCTGGAGGTAGGTAGGAAGCAAGTACCAGTTTCTTTGTGTGTGTGTGTGTGAGTGCATGTCTGTGTATTTATGTGTATATGTATGTATATGTATATGCATATGTTTGTCTCTGGTTTAGGGGACCTGTCAGGGTGTCTAAAGAATTTTTCTATGAGGCATCAATGTGCAGCCAATTTTAGGCAAACTTAAATCTCTGCAGTACCTAGCCAAGAAATTGGATTCCAATCTCTCCTTCCTGGCACCTCCAATCTAAGACATTCTCTTGGAGACTCATCAATTGGCTTGAGATTACGTGCCAGAACCCCACTCCCCACTTCCTTGGGAGGAGAGAGAAAACAGTCATAGCACTCTTAATTAATTCAGTGAAATACTTAACTTAATTATTCTCTCTCTCCAATCACTCCTTGATGTTCCTATTCTTCTCTAATAGAACTTGGTAGTAGATTGATGGTCCCTAAAGAGGGTCTGCTATCTATCTTTTAGTAATTAAGCTATGAATGGTTTAGCATCTTTTCTCTAAAATGCAAGTACACTTACCTTACTCAGGTTTATAACCTCAGTTGAAATTCTAAGACAACATAAAATGTCCAAGTCAATATTCTATCTCACCATTGCAGAGTTTGTCGTTATGTCTTAAAGTCAAAAGTATGGTGTAGTAGGCTGAATAATGGCTCCAAAGGTATGCATATCTTAACCCTAGAACCTGTGAATATATTGTCTTAAAACACAAAGGAACTTTGCTGATGTAATTACAATGAGAATCTTGAGATGAGGAGAGTATCCTGTATTGCCAGGTAAACCCTAAATGTAATCACAAATGTCTTTATAAAATGGAGGCAGAGGGAGATTTGATTTCAGCAGTAGGAGATGTAATAGCAGAAGCCAGAGATTGGGTGATGCAAGAGAAAGATCAAGAGCCAAAAAATAGAGGAAGTCTCCAGAATCTAAAAAATACAAAGAAAAAAATTTCCCTAAAGCCTCCAGAACAAACAAGACTTCACCTTGATTTTAGGCCAGGGAAATTGGTCTTGGACTTCTGGGGTCCAGAACTATAAGAAAATAAATTGTTGTTGTTTTCAGTCACCAAGTTGTATTAACTGCTCACAGCAACCATAGTACATTAATATACATTATTTCACTTGGGAAACATTTAGCTAAAAGTAATAGAAGCACTGAGATCCAATGGACTTCAAAAATCAGAAAATATATTACTTCACATGTCAAGAAATCTAGAGTTAGGCCAGGTTTTAGGTGTAGTAAAATTGAGGCTCTAACTTTTTCCCATTTATCTGTCATGCCCACTCTGTGTGAAGTTATATTCCTAAGCCTGATTCAGAAGGTGGCTGTTAATAATGATGGTACAATATACTATCTTATTCACTAAGGATAGAAAAACTATCATTCAGTCTTGGCCTTTAAATACTGCCTTTTGATATAATACGGCCGATTAGGACATGCGCTCATTCTTAGACCAATAACAGCCCTGTAATGCCATTCTTTAATTAACCTGAACAAGGGTCCCTGAACCAATCATAAGCAAGGAGTATGATTGGCATAAATGGCACTAACTAATCGGAATCTATCCCTGAATCTGGAGGTAGAGTGAACACTTGGGTAAAATTACAATTAGGAAGAGGGCAAAGGATAGGGAGACCCTATAATTTATCATCTAACTGGAGTGCTACTGAGAATGAAAGGGTGTGCAATCAGGAATTCCACCAGGACAACAGATACTGTCAAGAATTCTACTAAGACAACTGGCACTGTCCCTCACCCTGGGACTTATCGTCACCCAATTGGTAAGAGGCCAATAATGTCATCTATAAGCATTTTGATTAAGGCTGATTAGAGCAGTCTTTTGGCTTAAGACCAATTTCTAAGAGTAAAGAATTACAAAAATGAAGAAACACTTGATCTACAAGGTTAGATAACTTGCCAAAGTCATATAATTAAAAAGTGAAAAAAATTCACTTTCAGTGCTCTTTTCCACACACCACTTCATCTAATGTAGGGTCAAATCCAGAGGTCAACCTGACACATATGAGTTTGCTAGGGCTTCCATACCAAAGTTAAGGCTTTGAAAGTATAAATGTATTGTATTCCAATTCTGACATTCAAAACAAAATACTGGCAGGATTAATTCATTCTGAGACCTATAAGGGTAAGTTTTGTTCCAGGCCTCTCTCTTTGGCTTGTACATGATCTTCTTCTCCCCATGTCTCTTTACATTATCTTCCCTCTATGTGTTTCTTTGTGACCAAATTTCCCCTTTTTGTAAGGATACCAGTTATACTGGATTAGGGCCCACTCTAGTGACCTCATTTTAACTTCATTACTCTGTAAAAATCTTACCTCCAAATAAGGTCATATTCTGAAGTACTGGGGGTTAGAACTACGACATATAAATGTGGGAAAGGAACACAATTCAACCTACAACATACCCCCAAGGGAAATTCATAGTAAGTTAGCCAGACCAGGGAGAGGTCTCTATGTCAGGTCATAAGAGGAATTGCTGATAAAATAGTTGTCACAGAAAATACTCTTTGAGAGAGAATTTGTGAGAGAGGACTTAGATTTGTTCTCTATTTCTCAAAAAATCAGAATTAGAATCAACCAATGAAAACTGGCTGAAAGATTTTATTCACTTCCACATCTATTTTCCCGTTTATGCTTTTAAGCCTTTCGAATGGTGGTTATAAACAGTCCAAAGAGAAACTATTGTAGGGCACAAAAATACTCAATGAGGGCCCACACTCAACATCAATGACCAATCACCCTCAGAGGCTCTGTATTAGTACTAATGATAAAAGTCTGACATGATTCCAGGGACCTACAACCCACCTATAACTTAAAAGACTCCCCAAAATGCTCAATGCTGACACTGTCCCAGGTGAACAATAGCTGGCCTTATTCTTTTATGCTCATGTTTCTAATGGAACTAGTAGTTATCCTAAGCCCTCAGAGGGCCGATTAGAGGCCCAATGACCACAGTGACTTGTGGGAAAGTGAAGGAGAATAAGGACACCATGACCAATTAGTTAATGCCAAAGATATCCGTAAATCAGACCATTTTGATAACTATTTTAGCTCCATTGTCTTTTATGGCAACCACACACATACTGCCTCTGCAATTAAATGCCAGGGACTATAGAGAAGAGACACCACAGAGCTTTTCTATGATGATACTGAGATCTCCTTCATAAATATGTTTCTCACAACTTTGTTGGAGCAAATATCCTCAAGACTATCTTAGAAGACATATAGAGGGGTGGGTAAGTATGTCTTACCTAATAAATTCATTCTATCCTTTTAATCTTCCTAAGCCCTTGCATATCTTTCTCTCGTTGGTATTCCATGGACATTCTGACATTTTCATTTCAATTTAATATAAAGCATCTAAGGTACATGATTCAGTCAACTGATTTGAAAAACTATCAGAGCTACTCTCAGTGGCTCATGTTAACATACTGAATCTAGAATCTCTGCTCCATATGTTCAGATCAATGAATTTCATCTGATCCAATTCCTGAAGATATATTCTATGTTCTCCAGGTTTCTATCATTATAAATTGGCAAAATTGTGAAATTATTTTAGTATGTATTATAATTCCTCATGGCTCACACTCTGTACCTCACCCTCTCTGATCTCTTGGACTTAAGTATGGTTATAGTTTAAGAAGCAGTAACGGATGTTAAGAGTTGGTCCTAAATAATATAAGCAATCTTCTACAAGGCAAATACCTCAGGAAAGACTGTTACATGTCCTTCAGGAAAGGAGAAACTTCTTCAGACACAGGAAGAAAAGCTGCATATACTAACAAGGCAAGCTTGATGCAATATATGGGTTCAAAGTCTTCAGCTTCATCAGAATCTTTCCATATAATTTCCATCCCAATTTTCAGGATTCTGCTCCTTTCCCCAAAAAATCCTTTGATTTAAGAGAATCTTCAAGATTAGGAATTTGATTTGCATTATAATACAGCCTCCCACCCCCCATAATTAGACTTTGGCCTTGATTATTAAAAAAAAAAAAAAAAAATCAACAATGCAGCTACAGGAAGAAAAGCTAGATGTTAAGGTGTGGAGGTGGCAGGAGTAATGACAGACTGGAACCCATAAGAACACACAAGGACAAACAGGATTCTGTATCTGGCACTGCTTCTAATCTTGATGGCCTTGTTGGTAAGCAGAAGTTGGAATACACAGGCAATTGGCCCAGGACTTGGAGAAGCTGAAGGAGCAGCACTTCAAGGTCCAGAGGAGCCAAACATTTTAAGAATGCCCCAAAGTGAACCAGTAGATGATTCACAAGGTGTATGAACAATCAGACCTATGGTCCTTGTCTCTCTCAAAATTCTCTTGTGGCCGACTTTAATTCTGAACTGGAAAAGAAGGGAGTTCTGGGAAGCATAGTTCCTGAGGAGCTAAATTAACACAAAAGGAAGTCATTATCTTTCCCATACTCTTGTCTCTTCTGTCTCTTTTCTGTGCCCCTTATGCCCCATCTCCTCCTTCTGTCAAATAAACAAAAGGCCTTATGCATTCAACCCACTTGAAGAATTATCTTGACAATGGGAGAGATTTTAAAGTATCTTACATGTCCTATCTCCTCTTAAGCCTTAAGCTCAGTCATATCACCTGTGTATATGTGTGTGTGTGTGTGTGATATGTATACATCATGTGTGCATAAACATATTCGTACATTATGCATGTGCACACATGTATGTGAGTACAGATGTTTATAAGTGTGTGCATATAGATATATATGCCTGGCATGTGTATGCAGCTATATGGAGGCTGTCTGGAAAGTATCCAGCCATGTACCCATTCTCATTATATTTACAATGGCTGCTTTTTTTCTGGACAGCCCTTTTATATACATACCCTGTATAAGCACACATGTATGTGTGTGTATAAAACCAAGTCCTGGTTTTTCATTTTCAAATGTGATAGTTGCATAGCTATAATTAAAGGTTTCCCGATGGTCACATCACTCCTCTTGTGTGCTCCTACTTGATTTTCTCCTGTCATCTCCTGCATCACCCACCTATTCTGACTTGCTACCAGAGAGACATTATATCTTCTTTGTGTACCTCTCTGTACTCAGCTAAATGAAGTACTCAGTTCAATGATAGAGATTGCTAGTGTTACCGATGATATTGAAATTACAAACTCTTAAAGAATAATAAAATTGAAAACCCACAATCATTAGACCTCCAAATGTAGCTCTCAGGAAATGTGACAGAAACATTATCAGGCCCTTAAATTACTAGTACCTGCCTTGTCATCTAGTCATAAACTGCTCTCCCAATTAAACCTAGAGGAATAGTAGAGCAACACAGCATGTTTAATACCTAATTTTCCCAGAGTGTGAAGGTAAGATAGGACTGTTACCTTCTTCTCTACTCTCTCAAACACAACAGTCCCTGACAACCAGTTTTATCTGTACATTTCAAAAACTCTATTTGCATGACCATTCTTAAAGATTCATGAGTTTTATGAACATCCTTAAAAATATACATATAATTGCAACAGTGCACAACCATAAAGAGAGCAGCAATAAGTCTATGCTCTGCCTTTTCAACATATAGTGAGAAACCATGTCTGAGGGAAGTACCCTTGACAATAATTTGTGAAAAGGTCTCGCAGCTACACTAGCTTTTTGCTGAGAATTGCAAAATCGAATCAAGAGAGATGGCAGGGGCAAAAGAAAATTTAAATTTCAAGCCAATAAGGTCTGATTTGACAACTTTTAACATAAAACTTGTGGGAGAACCTGCCTCAGCAGACCATATCACCAGCCAAACTTCCTGAATAATTAAAGCAGAGCATTCAAGGTGAGCACTGACTACTAGAATTGTTTTCTAATGTAAATAAACCTACTTTGTTTTGGAAGCAGGGACCTTTCAGAATGTTTATATCCTGCATTAGAAATATGCAGAGGGGCTGTCCAGAAAGTACCCAGCAATGTTCCCATTTTTGTTATATTGACAAGGGCTGTATTTTTTTCCGGACACACCTTGTATATACTTAATTCAATTTTCAATGTTATTTTCCTATTCTGTATTTTATAGAAAATGTTAATGTTGAAAGCCAGTTTTATTCTGCTTGCCACAGTTGCAAAACTAAGTACAATTACAGTTACTAAAGAACCACCAAAGTTCCAGAAAGATTCTCTAACAGAACCAAGAGGGGTGGGCTATTGCTTCATTTCAAAAATGGCTTTCTCAAGGGCCCTGGGAATGCAAATTTCTTAAGCCTTCTTATATATTGAATCAAGATGTTTCACTTGATTCAGTACCTACTTCTACTATTTTACAAATATGTGTAGCACTTTTATTTCCAAACAACCTGGCCATATTCTTTTTCTTTATGATTATTTTCTATCCATACCTATTAGAGATTCTCAACTTGGGCTGCAAACCATATCTCATGAGGAACTTTTAAAAAGCACTAGTGCATAGATCCCACTTCCAGAATTTCTGGCTTAATTGTGCTAAGATGGAGCCTAGAGTTCCATATTTTTGAAGTTCTCCAGGGAATTTTAATGTGCAGCCAAAACAGAGACTTGTTAAAGTAGACAATTCTGTCTGTACTGGACTCTCGTCACTAATCTGTCCTCCTCCAGATTGCACGTCCTCACTCCAGCCACCCACTCCCATGACTATACAATAGAACTTCCCGGTAACTTCAATGTTCCATAATATCAGTTTTAAGCAAGCCACTCCCTCTACCATTCCTTTTTTAATTGTTCTCTAAGCCCACTTTTACCTTCACTCTATCAGCTACCTGTAAACTGAACTTTACCTTCTCATATCCTCATTTCACTTCATTCCCTACTTAAATTCCATGGCCTATCATAATCTCTCTTCTGCATTAGCCATAACTCTCGTTCCTCTCAGATTCCCTGGTTTATGCCTGACAAAACCCCAAAACTGAATAAATTCAGTCCTCCACAGACCCTGTACCTGGTGTACTAGACAAAAACGCAACTATGACTAGTCTCACTTCAAATCTTTGACTACTAACCACAAATGAGTTCTTCGATCCTCCAGCAATCCAATCATACATCCCTTCCTAAGTCACAGTGGTAGTGTCCTAAATACTTTCTATTCTACTGCAACTTCTAACACCATTCCATCTTCTTCACTCTGCAGTAATGGCCTTACATCTCATTTTATTAAAAAATTAGAAACCATCAGAAAAAGAACTTCCACAAGCTTCCACCACAAAATCTGCCTATACCTGTACCTTGCTCATATACATTACATTGATAATATAATATCAAAATCATAATAATTCTCAAGATAGGTCTATACAGATTATTAAGGAAAAGTTTAAGAAAATAGGGCTATCAAGTAAGGGGAAAGATACCCTCTACAAGAGAAGTAAACAAGGATATATATACCATTTTCATTGATTTTTTTTAAAGCGTTATTTTATTGTTTTTGACAGAGAGAGAGCCAGAGGCAGAGAGAAACAAAGAGAAGGGGGAGGGCCCACAGCAGTCTCCATAGCTGTACATCATCAGTTTTTGACATAGTTTCATTCCACACAGGTGGGTGGGGGTCGTGCAGGGCAGGAACCAGGCATGGGCCTTCCACATGGGAAGCTCACCCAGGGGAGAACTGAACTGGGGGCATACCCCATTTCAGCATATGGGTCCTCCATGGGAAGGAGCTGAGATTCGATCTTTGGACCCCGAGGTTAGAAAGCAAGCACTCAACCCACTGAGCCATCCCAGCATCCCCCACTTTCATTGATTTAACAAATGTTTATCGATCAGCTATCATATGCCAATCAATAGACTGTGTTGAAGCTACAACAAAAAATTAAACAAAGTTCTTTTATGCCTCAGGGGTCCTCTTCTCTTAGGACTTTTTTACTATCTGTAATAAAATTAAAAAAAAAAAAAGTACTGTATCCCTAAGTATCTCACTGGCTAATTCCTCACCTGATTTAAATCTTGGCTCATATGTCAATTTCTCATTAAAGCCCACTCTTTCCACACTTTATAAATATCAACCCTATTCCCTCTCATACATATACACACATGCCCATATTCCTTATCCTATTTTAGTCTTTATTTTATGTAAAGCACATTTGCTATTTAATATATTTTATAATATACTTATTTATCACATATTTTTTTATTTTGTGTTTTCTGTGCTAGAATGTGAACAACAGGAGCATAAATATATTTATTTGCTTTGTTCACTAATGTAATCCAAGCACTTAGAATAAATAATCTTTCTTCCAAAGTGATCTCCTTAAAGCACAAATGGACCATATATTACTAATTAAATCCTCCAGTGGCTTTTGGGGCCTTTATCATGAAATTCAAACTCCTTAGCATGGATGATAGAGTAGGTCTTAATAATGTCATCTTTTTTTTTTTTTTTTGTCCTTCCTCCAACTCACTATGCTATTCCTAAATTATAATGAATTCCTCATAGTTGCTTGGATACACCACAATTTTCTAGCCACTAAACCTCGCACAGGCAGTTTTCTCTCTGAAATATGCTTCCATACCCTCTACCTACCCCCACTGATCTTGTTATAACATAAATTATGAACTTCCTCTAATTGTATGTAACTCTGTAAATTTTCATTACCTGTAATTTTTCATTGCCTTTGTTACTTCCCTATACAAGTACCAAAATGTTCTACTGCACCTTATGGCCACACTGTTCCCGGTTGTTCACTTAACAGCAATTGCAACTACACCAGCTAGTTACCTTATTTAGAATTAAGATCAGAAACTAGCTAATCCCATTGTCTGCTCTGGCTTCTATACAATGCTTTGCTATTAGGAATTAGGCCAAACAGGATGCCGGTTTTGCCTTTATAAACCCCTCACTGTCTGCACTGGGCACCACGGGTTTTTAAGGGACCTTAGTCCTCTGTGGTCGCCGACTTATAATAAACTCACTTCTCTTATGAATTTGGCTCTCCTTTGTATTTGTCTTGCCTGGGTTATAACAATCTCACCTGGCTAATCTTATGTGTGCATCAGATCTCAGCTAACAATAGCACTTTTTCTAGGTAACCTTCCTTGATCTTCAAAATTGAATGAAGTGACACTCTTAGGGGCTCCCAAACACCCCATAACCATATACTATATTGTAACTGCTTCTTCATTTTCCTGTCTCCACACTAAAATGTTAACTTCTTGAGTGAAAGGACTTTATTCCAACCAGAGTTAACTGTTGTACCAAGCAAAATGCTTGACATACAGGAGACATTTAATAAATAGTTTTCAAATGACGTATAACACATATTTAAAAGAAGGAAGGTACAGAATCTACTCTGTTTCCGTCTTGGACTAAATGCTGATATTGTCTATGAATGAGGTAACAAAATTTAGCCTAAGAAGCCAGCACTGTTAGAAATTTTATAGTTATTTATCTTCAGCTAAATGTCAAATAAGCGTGCAGCACTAAAAGCTACATTTTTTTTTTATGTACCTCAGCAATAGTGACAAATAATCACAATATTTCCCGTTATTTCCTTGGTAAAAAGGGCTAAAATGCTAATCATATAATAAAAAGGGCCTCATTATTTCTCCCTTCTCCCCTATTATACTTAGGGCTTAATCACCAGAAGCTCTCCCTCACCAGCCTCTCTGTTTTCTATCTCGACTCCTACCATTCTCCTAGGCTTAATCTACCTCATTACTGGACTCAAGATATTGACTACATAGCTGAGTCTAACAGGTTTGGCTTCCGAATTCTTCTATGTCTTTTCTTTTACTGTTTTTGTGTTAGCCAATAGGAATAGCTTGATCTGGCCTCTAGTCATATGTCCTTTGTAAAAAAAAAAAAAAAAGCACAAAACTAGTTTTCCCTGTTTTTCTAGCTATAAATTTTGATGACATTGGGGTGTTTGGAGGTTGAATAATTTGATTATCGAAACCATTTGCAGATAACTGAAATGATTACTATTATAATATGATTATTCCCTAAATGGTATGGTATCTTTCTCTCCCATTACCAGTACAGGTGCAGCAAAGCAGTGAAAATTTTGCAATTCTGCAGTGTAACATTCTTAGATGTTAGATAACATTGTGAAGGACCAAAGTGGTGATCAATCTCAGTGAGTACTGTTTAGAATGGCTTTTGTTTCACCAGCTCTACAAAATAGAATGTGCCCTCTGTATGACTTCACATTTTAGCGCCAAGTTACATTTATAGAACTAGATGTTTACTTTTACTGGAAATTAATAATTATTCTCCAGTCACATGTTGCCCATTGTGTGTTCTCATTTTTTTGTTTTTAGTGTGGCTCTTAATAAAGTTTCCAATTTCTGCTCTGGGAAAAAAAAAAAACCAACTGCATCACATTCAGTATTGTGCAACCTAATGACAAAAAATTAAGTAGAACAGAACCAAGTTTATAGAAGAAATCTACCAATACTTTAAAGAAGCAGTCATGTAATAAAGGAGTCATTGAATTACACATCCTCTGTTCTTCATAATGACCTAGTCAACTTTTATGTAAAATATGTGAGGCAGTGAATATCTCTGTGACTCTGCACACATTTTAATCCTCCTGGTATCACAGCCAATTGCTCCTCTCTGACAAATTTGGTGCTGAGCAGGTTACTCAAAACTCCATTTCCAAAATTATGATATTTAGTATCATATCTTTTTTTTTAGTAAGGCAGAAACTTTTATAGCTACTCTATTGAATATTATTTTAAGGGTTTTCTTTATCACTAAATCATTAAGACTTTGCTAAGCAAAGTCCCTCCTGGAACAGGCCATTAACTTGGAAGGTTAAACCTTCAGATGCCCAGCCCAGTTAGTTCTGAATAACTTCATACAGAAAATAACACAGTCATAATGATTACTTAACAACCACATAGTGTCCATGGTCTATGGACATACAGTCATTTGATTCTCTTGCCTCACAATCGCTATTTTAAAATCTAATCTGAGCATCTCTGTCTTTTGGATCAATCCATTCTGTACATTTGTATTTCTTGTAATTACTGTAACCTTTGGATTTATTTCTGGCAGTTCATTTTACATTTCTGTTACTGTGCTTCCTTAATTTGCCCTCTCTCCTTTCCTCGCTTCCATTGCTTGGATAGATAGTTACTCTGTTGGTCTATCGCTAAACTTCTGATAGTTACCACTAATTTTTGATGGCACACATCTGTTTACTTCCCCTCATCATTTTTAAGTTTATCTGTAGCAAATTATTTTCTTTTAAAAAAGTCAATTGCTAGTTCAGAGGGCAAATGTGTGTGGATTAGAGAAACAGCCCTTCCTCAAAAAAAAACTTTTATTTAAATGAACCTGGGTGCTTTCCCAGAGCCCTGGCAGTCACCAGCGCTACCGAGCTACATGCCCACACGTGCTCCCCTTTCAGCTCAGGAATCGCGTCATCATGGCCCATGTAACTGCAGGCCCCACACTTCAGCACGTAAGGCAGTGACGTGAGGGCCAGGACTCAGGATTTAACTATCTCCCTAAGATGTGTCTATAATGTGAATGATGCCTCCTTAGATGTGATGCCATTATTCGGGGCAAACCTGAATACCCCTATGCCACAGTGCTGCCTGAAAAAGCCAAATACTTAGCATAAACTTTTCTCTTTGTGACCTTTCCATGACCCATGTGATCATCACATAAAATACTTTCGTTTTGTATTGTTTTGTATATATTTTAGCTTGTTTTGGTCCTTTATCATTTAAACAGTAACCCTTATCAAGATAGTTACTTGTTTTAACTTCCTTTATCTCAAAGCACCATAGATTTCTTTCTCTTCTTACTTGAGCCCTTTGTCCTAGAACAGGAGCTGGCAAACTTTTTCTGTAAAGAACCAGATAGTAAATATTACAGGCTTGTCTCTGTCACAACTACTCAACTCTGCCATCATAACAGGAAAGAGTGTAGATAATAAGCAAATGAATGGAACTATGTTTCAATAAAACATTATTTACAAAAAACATGTGATGGACCAGTTTTAGCCCATGGCCCATAGTTTGCTGACTCTTGTCCTAGAGTATTTTCAAAAGGATTATTGTGTGGTAAATCTTCTGAATAATTATGCATGTGAAGATTTCTTTTTCATACATTTAAGTGGTGATCCAGCTGGGGAAAGTTCTAGATTCAAATCTCTTTTTATTCAAAACTCTGAATATAGTATTCCAACTTTGCTACCGCACAGTCTGATAACAATGAAATTCTTGTTAAATTGAGAGATTTGCTTTTAATCCCTGGAATCTATTGGAATTTTTCTCTTAGATCTTTTTACATCTCAGCATAATATGCATAAATGATCTTTTAGTCTGCTTTATACTGCATAATCTGTCAATTTCATGAATATCTTTTCTTAGTTTGAGGGAATCTTACTCATTTTTTTTCAATTATTTTCTTCTTTCTCTTTATGTTTGTCTTTCCATCTAAAACACCTTTTGTTCAGATATTGATACAACTATTAATTTCTATAACTCTTAATTTTTGTTATGCATGATGTTAATCTTTTTCTGATGCCTTCTGAGAAAGGTCTTAGACCTCATCTTTAAACTCTCTAACTTATCTTCCATTATACTCATTCAACTACTTAACCTTTTTATTGAATTCTTTATTTAAGTTATTATATTTTTCATACTTGATATTTCCAGTTGAGTTTTGAAAATGACTATTTTCTGCTTCATATATTTAATTTTCTGTCTGCATCAGTTGGGAATTATTTATACCTATGAGTAACAGAAAAATCTAATTAAGTAGTGCTTTAAACAAACTAAGCTGTTTAATAAGTCAGACAGAAAAAGTCAAGAACCATATGACTTCACTCCAAGGTGGGATGTAAAACTGAAAGCAACAAAGAAACAAGATAAATAAACAAAGAAACTAAAACTTGTAGACACAGACAACAGTTTAGTGATTACCAGAGGATAAGGAGAGAGGAAGGTGGTAGAGGAGGTGAAAGAAGAACTGACTCTGGGTAGTGAGCACACAATACAACACATAGATGATCATATATTATACAATTCTACACCTGAAACCTATATAATTTTACTAACCAGTGTCACTTCAACAAATTTAATAATAAAATTAAATTAATAAAATAATAATATAAAATAAAGTAAAATAAAACAAAATAAAAAGAAGATATTTGGAAGTAAGTGGTTGCTGGCAGTTTGAAGTGCTAGAGTCAAGATCTCTCTTTCCCACAGTCTTTCCTTCATGACGGTTAGATAGTGGATGCTCTCCAGCCATCTTGTAGAAGAAAGCAAGAAGCAGACAGGGCTGAGAAGAAAATGAAGAAGCAATAACTTTATCAGGCAAACAAAGACTTTCCCTGAAGGCTTCAGTAGACTTCTTATATCTCACTACAGTATTTGCAATTGTGTCACAAATCCAACTCAAGCTGCAAAGCCACCTTGAGGATAGGTTTTGAGCTTCTCAGACTCTTATTGTAGATAAAAACAAGACCAAAGCTGTTTGGAACAAGTAAATCATCTTGCAGTATCTGCCACAATTCTCATTTCTCTGAAACTCCATTTGCTTATTTTAAATTCTATTTGGTCTATGTATCTGTTCATCTGTCACAGTTTTTTAACTTTGTGGTTTTCTTTTTCTTTTTTTTTTTTTTTTTTTTTTGAGAGAAGTGGGGAGGAGGGGCGGCTGGGGAAGGGCTCAGAGCAGTCTCCATAGTTGTACATCATTAGTTGTGACACGGTTTAATTTCACAAAGGTGAGTGTGGGGCCACACAGGGCAGGAACCAAACCAAGGCCTCCCGCATGGGAGGTGAGAACCTTCACCACCAAGCCATTCCAGTGGTTACCAGTTGTGCCATAGTTCAGCCTATGGGGTTGCAAGGGCCAAGGCTGGGAATCAAACCCTGGACCTCATGATGGTCAGGTGAAGATGCCACTGAGTTATCTCAGTATCCCTGTCTTTGTGGTGTTTTTGAATAATGTTTTCAAATGTAAAATGTTCTCTTCTCTTTTTCCCTTGGAACCAAGGGGTGTTAGAGATCTCAGCGTGTGCTGGCTTTTTCAGGGGAGTATGAGCCCAGGGCCTTTATTAAATAGAGGGGAGAAAAATCACCCTCAAGGTGGAAAACCACTGGTGTTAAAAATAGTACTTCTGTCCTGGCACTGGTCCTTTTCAATACCAGTCTCCCACAGTTAAAATCATGTCACCTTGTGGGAGAAGAACCCAAGGAATTCTTACAAGGTATCTACACCTGCTTTTCATTCCTCTCTACCTACAACTGGCTTGGTGTTATCCAGCTACCTGTGGCTAACACCGGCCTGGCAACTACTAAGCAAGTGAAAGACAGGTCACATCATACCATTTCTCTGGGATTGTTGAAAACCAACAACCTTGCAAATAGAGAGAGAGGTATAAAGAAAAGGATAGGATAGGGCAAATTAAAAATTCATAAAGCTCACAGTCCTCACCTAGTTTCAGTTGAATAGAAGCTTGAAAAAATGCTCTTCAAATTGGTGCTAGGCTTTAGTTAATTTTCAGAGTTCTGAAAAAAAATAAATTTAGAGAATTTTTGCCTGTGTGCTTGCTGTTCTTAGAGAGAACTGGGTTTTGGAGATCCTATCTCCATTTTGGGGGAAGTGTTTCTCCACAGTATATCATGTTTAGAATTTCTTTATATAAAAATAAATTTATGTGTTAAAGTTGTAGAAATAATATATCATAACCTATTTTTCTTCATGTAAATATTGCTAACTCTATGATTTGAAAATAGTAAGACAAAATAAAATGATTACCTATATTCAGTAGTAGGTATAGAAGGAAAGGAAAGCAAGCAAGAAAAACTGCATAGATAAATATATAATCTGGAGCACAATAGCCATCATTTGTTTTGGGGGTTTTTTCTTAGAAACTTTCACTTTGGTTTTACTAGTATACAAGTGATTTTAGAATTATGTATATTTTACTCAAAATTATTACCTCTTTCAGGCAAAAAGAAATTTCATTCAATTCTAAATGCTTAGTAAGTATACATGAAATGTGTTTTTAAATAAAATGCTTTACTTTTGTTCTAGAGAGCATGCAATTTTTCTAAAATGTTACTACTGTCTGCAGCCCAAAGGAAGTACTTTATTAACATTTATTATATTTGTCTGAGTCTAGATTTTATTAAGTTGTTAGAATATTTTATGTACTTAAAAGTGAACTGACAAAAATAGAAAAAAATCAGATGAATTTGCATTTTAATATATGAAACAGAAAATCTAAGAACAAAACAAAGAACTAATATTCAACAACTTAAAAAAAATAAAATTGAGTGATAAATATCATTCTAGTTTCTCCTTCAAAAGAAAAACTTCTGGAAATTATCAAAGAAGATCCATATAAAATAGAAACCAATTGTTCTTAGAGCAGTAAAGGAATTCTGACCAAGTTAGAAGAGGGGCTACCATAGAAATTCAAAGTTCCCTTGAAGTGAAAAGGAATAAAATAAATAAAGAAAAGAATTTAAGGAATAAGTTAAAAACATTCATTTTAATTCTACTACAATAATTTTTTCTTAATTTTTAGCATACTAGTATAATAAAGATCCATATTTTCACCATTGTTTATAACAGTATAATGCTCTGTTCTCAAGTTTTTTGAAATGGATTTAGATTGTATTCTTTCTAAAATGGTTTTAAAGAAGCAAATAAATGAATGAACACAATCTCTTCTGCTATACTGCTTTTAGTAACACTGGATGCAACACCTGCATAACAGTATACAGTATATTCCCTACATGAGTAAAACATGAACCCTGGAAATTAAGATTTTAACAAAATTCTGGTCTGCTTTACTATTATAGCCAAAAATAAAGGTGACAAGAAGTTTTAGAGGGGAAGCCAGGACGGCTCAGTGGGTTAAGCGTTCAGTTCGCAGCCCCAGGGTCCAAGGATCAAATCCCGGCCCCGGCCCGTGCAGACTCACATGCTGAACTGGAGTAAAGCCCCCACTGTAGTTCTTGCTAGGACAAGCTTCCCATGTGGAAGGCTCTGGTTCGGCCCCCAGCTTGTGGGAGCCTGCCTCCCATGCGGGAGGCCCACACCTGGTCCCTGCCCTGTGTGGCATCCCCACCCACCTGCATGGAATGAAACCATGTCGAAAACTGATGATGTACAACTATGGGGCCCTCCCCCTCCTCTCTGTCTCTCTCTGTCTCTTTCTCTCTGTCAAAAATAATAAAATTAATATTTTTTGTTAAAGATGTAGTTTTATTGTTTTCAACAGAGAGAGATACAGAGACAGAGAGAAGGAGGAGGGCCCAGAACAGTCTCCATAGTTGCACATCATTGGTTTTTCCACATAGTTTCATTCCACAGGTGGGCGGGGCTGCACAGGGCAGGAATTGGGCCGGGGTCTCACCCCTGTGAGAACTGAACTGGGGGCACTCCCCAGTTCAGCATATGGGTCTGCATGGGCCGGGGCCAGGATTCGATCCTTGGTCCCCAGGGTTGCAAAGTGAGCGCTCAACCCACTGAGCCATCCCAGCTTTCCCTAAAATAAATCTTTAAATAAAATGTTTTAGAGCAAACTTGGAATAGTCTGAGAAAACTAAGTTATCTAATCAATGAAGTTCTTTTTTCATTTTCTTTTATTTTAATATATCCTTTTTATTTTTAAATGTTTCTTTTCTAGGATTCCTTGAGAAAGATAAGTTGAAGCAAAACCTAAATTCAAAATAGAATTTTCTCCATCAAAAGCCGAAGTTAAGAAAGGGTCAGATTCAAGCTAAAGGAAAGTGTTTGACCTCACTTCTGCAAATGTCTGTAGTACACTTTTCATGTGTAAAATCACAGGCATCACAAAGGCTAAAAATATATGTATAGTATATACCCTGCCTTCCAGAAGTTCTTGTGTGAGAGAAATAAAGTCATGTATAAAACTCTGCTGCATATGTAACATGTTGATAAAATACTATAAGTAAGAACAAAATTATCTTTTGAGGGTATGTAGAAAATATTTTTGGAACCTTAAAGAATAAGCCAAATTTTAGCAATCAACTGTGAACCCTGATATTCAAATAAAGCACAAGTCCAGCACACACAGATTACAAAAAATACTAAGACACAGTGGTGATTTCAAGAAATAGTGCCTAGAGGTAGGATTATTCCTAACATTTGATCCAACATTATACACAGATTTGACTTTAAGAAGTTACTTTGATTGTAATCATTTTCAACCATTTTGATCAAGTAACCCCACTTCCTACTTTATACTTTCAAGTAGTAGATAGGAGTAAATAGGAAGTGTTGAAAGTATGAATTCCAAGGATGAAGTAATCTAGTCTAAGGATTAACTCAATAGGATTTGGAGTCAAAACTGAGTTCAAGTCCTTTCAATAGCACCAGCTATTTGACCATGAAACGATGACTAAACACTTTTTTATGGCCTAATTTTTCTTCTAAAAACAAATGGGATAATATCTGCTTCATAGCCTTGTTATACATATAAAAGGAATAATATATGCAATAATATCATCCTTACTTTACAATTAAGGATTTGCTACATTTCTTCAAACACATATATTTTATTATAAATTTTTATATTTACCTATGTTTATATTCTTATACTGATAGTATTTGGTCTTTATCTTTCAGTTTACAGTTTCTTAATGTATGGAACTTATACATATGACTTCTGTAGAAGGTAGTAGAGGACATTTCTGGGAGACAGAACATGAAAGGGGGAAACCAATCAAGAGCTGCATCTATCAGTTTATTTGTGCAACAGAAGGAAAGGTTAAAACCAAACCCTACACATTGAACAAAGAATGCAGGGGTGGCACTCAACCCCACAAAGAGAAGCAAAAGGGAAGTTTGGGGGCTCCCTAGCATCAGTGATTTCAGGGTAATCTGGCAGGTTGTCCCTGGTAGGGGAACTCATAAAAGCCCCACTGAAAACCAGACTCTGAGCCTATCTCCTTTCTCACAACCCTACAGTAGTCCTAGTCCCCAATCTCCAACTACAAACTTTTCCGGCTGCTTCCCTATCACCCAGTCACAAGGCCTAGGTCTTCACAACAGGGGGACAGTCCACTGTGTGAGATTTTAACAGGGGAGTGAATGCTGAAACAAACTTGAGACATACTTGGCATACAGAATAAAAACCTTGAATATGACAAACCCTCCTTGGCTGGCCAGTATCCTCATCCTCTGTTTTGCAGAGCCGCTGGGACAGTTTGTTTGTTCTCCAGGGACATTTTGTCATCCGTTTAAACAGAGCTGAAAAGAGATCGAGAGACTGACTGCCAGATCAGTGACTGCTAGCTCCAAAGGCAAACTTTGATTTGGTGGTAAAGGAACCATTCACAAATTTACTTTGCCTTTCTCTGAATATTTTTTATGCAGCATAAGTTATCGCGGTGATGGAGGGGAGAGATGTCATAGATTGGTGTTAGAGTCACTCTCCGAATCCATGGTCTCCTCTTCCTGGATGCACAGACCAGACTCCTCACACCCTCCTAGTTAGTGAGGCCGTTGAACATGAATGCATGTGATCCAAACCTGGCCCAGAAAAACCAACCAGGCCTTCCTCCACTCTTCTCTTCTGGCTCCTTGATGTGGAGACACCCTCAGGGTAAATTTAGAAGCTATGTCGTGAAGAAGGAAGGGCCTTCTGGAAGTCAAACTGTCATCTAAATGATTTAAGTTAGCACAGAAACCCTTTGAAGCTATAGCACTTGAGAATAGGTTCTGGCATTATTACCAGCTTTATTTGCTTCTGTTAAGACTTCAGGTGAGTCATAAGAAAAATATGATTTCATAAAATTTAATATTATATTCTGGACACACTAAAATCAAGCAAACAACAAAAACAACCAGAAATCTAGTATAGGGAGTGTTGCAAGTTCTCATACTATCACTCGATACATCTAATCACTTGTTTTCATTACTGGCAGAAATCAGAGACACGAAAGGATCACAATCTAAGTTTATAACTTTTGCCTTCATAGAAGAGCAAAAATTCTCACACATGAAATAGTATAAAAAGTGGTTAAGCCACCATAAGGGTTACTATGAAAATACATAGTGTGAAAATTCAAAAAGGATATATATGTAGGCCTCAGTTAACTTCAGAAAGGTTCCATGGAAGAAAAATAATTTGCAGTTTAGATAGATCAGAATAGGAGCACAGGATAAAGAGGAGGTGGGCTCATGCATGATACTTAGCCTGAACTCCCAACAACATCTGGATTTCTTCCAGGTTCCAGAGAAACTAACACACAAGTCCTTTATTCTCTCCCAGTGTATACCTGGGCCATTTCTTAGCAGAAAGAAAAAAGTTACAAAAAGAAGGAGTTAGGAATCTAGTCCCCTTTTAATTACTTATTTTTTGTATGACCTTGAACAAATCCCCCTGCACCTCAGTGTTCTCCTTTGTGATACTCTGATAGAAAGGCCAAGACTGCCTATCTTATGGAATTAAATGGATAAATTAACAAAAAAAAATCCCTTGGAAATGTGGGAAGAGCTATATACATGTAAGTTATTATTATTGCCATCCCCTCTGTCTTTCCTTGCATTTGTGAAAGCAGAGGAAGGAACTACAGTGTAGATGATTTCTATCATCTTCAAGGTTGTATAGCTATTTGAGCAAGATATGCTTTCTTTTATCCTTACCTAGATTTCAGGTTATGCAGTGGACACACAATACCAGCTGTGGTTATGCAGTTCTGTTATTCAATCGGATGGCCTTTGAGGGTAGTTTGAAGACTTTCTGAATGAACATTTATCTCTTCTCTGATTGGTTGTAACTTCTGTTTCCATAGCAACTCTAGATCCATTCCATACTTACTCACTTTCTGTTCCCATTCACTGTAAGATCTTTTTAACCACAAGAGACAGAAAGTTTAATAATGTAGAAGCATTTTAATAAATGGAGGTATAATTTAAATGGAAGCTTTTGGCATTTTTGGAGTCCCTAATGTTCTCTATATGTTGCAATAAACTCATAGCTTTTTCCTCTAGGGGTAATGGCGGGAAGCAGATATTGTTTATAAAAGTCTTTACAAGAATATTAAGAAAACCTTGCTTCACAAATCCTCTGCCATATTTTATGAACAGAGATCTCTAACCAACATTAGTTCACCTTATTCTTCCAGAAGAGAAAATGCAGATTTTGAATTCTCATATGCTATATATATATATTCATAAATATCCCACACTCCTCCATCACCCCACACCTGGTCATGGGAGAGGCAGGGCAGAGGTAAAGAAGGATCACAGCCACATCAAGTCTGATATGTCAGGGATCAGGGTTCTGACTAAAATCACAGCAGTCCTGAGAGGCAGTAGTATTTTTTCCATTTTTCCACTTGAGATTATTGAGGATCAGAACGCTTGCTTAGCTGACAGTGTTGTAAGATATAAAAGTGACAGAACTGGGATCCAAACCCACACACAACAAGTGTGTCTGGACCACAAGACTTGACCATACCTTGGTGGTTATACATTCAGTACAGCATGAACATCGCAATTTTGAATGTTGATGAATGGCTCTGGTTCTTAGTTTGGATTCCCTCAGAAATCAGAACCTGAGGCAAAGACTCTGGTGCAGGCAGTTTACTTAGAAACTGATCCTAGGAAGGGGAGTGAATAGTGGGGAGAAGAAGTCAGGAAAAAGGAAAAATTACTACAGGTTTTCTTTCCTCTAGCATAGATTTTTTATTCTACCAGGACCCTTGAGGAGCATACACAATTCCTTCTAGAATTTTCCAGCTGACCATGGGAGCTGGAGCTAGTCCCCCACTCCCACTCCCACTCCCACTCCCACTCCCACTCCCACTAGCTGAGAGTTGTCCCTGCACATGTTAACTCCCCTTCATTTCCTAGCTGCTCTTGTGCACAGAATAAGGAGCTCCCAGAGCAAACCCAGGTAAAGCACGGAGAGACCCGTCATTGGGCTCCAGGTGGGGTAGGAGGGGGGTGTTCCATTGAGACTGAACTGGAGAACTGCCTACCATATGTAGTGCTGAAATCAGAGCTGGATCTAGAGGCTGGGGCACAGGCATTGGGGTGTCAGCTGCACCCTAACTCTAGGATATTTTGCAACTTGCCAAAATAACTATTGGTTTAACCTGGGATTTGCACACTCATGTCTGACACAAACATCACCTTAATTATAGTTAGAAAGCAGCACTGTCACAATACGCATAGGGTATTCCTTGGTAACTTTTCTGGAGCGGTGATGACAGTCCAAGTGTGGGATCTGGGTACCTAGCTCTACTCCTATTTTCATCACTGGAAGTCTGAATGCACAAGTACTTAAACTCAATGTGTTTCAGATTGCTCACCTGTGAAATGGGCATGCTAGAATTCACCTCATAAACTTGATGCAGCATTAAATGAAATAATACATGCAAAGCACTTTGAAGGGTACCTAGGTATAGCAAGTACTCAAAGAAGTGGATAGAATTTTATCAAATAATTTGCAATTACCAACATATCAATTTCCTTCTCTCATGGCAGGATTTGAGTGCATTGAAAGCACTTCATACCTTCTGGCTTGTGATTATAACATGCTAAGCAAACACTTTAAATGAAATAACTACAAGTCCAGAAACCAAACTCCAGGGAGACAGGAAATTTTACCACCCAAACCCCGGTATTTTCTTGACACTGTCTCAGAATAATAAAAAGTGTTTTGTGGCATTTCTTTCTCACACAAGCTAGAGCTAAAGGGAAAGATTTCAAAAGTTCATATTTCTACTTCGTAAACATCTTCTACCCGATGGAATAGCAGCAGTTTAGAGAGGGGGTAAAAAACAACTGCACAGGAGCTGAGTAGCTTCTGGTCTCCATGGTAACAGTGTGTCATAGTCTGACCCCTTTAATCACCTGATTCCCTTAAGATAAAGAAACAAGCAAGGAGACAAAAACCCTAATACCAAAAAAAAAAAAAAAGTATTCATTTATGGAGTGGAAGGTGATTAAGTAGGCAAATGTAGGGGGAGGGGATCCTAAGCACCTACAGTTATGTGAGGTTTCCTTAGACTTATTTTTTCAGGAAGAGTGATGGGTTAATATTGATTAAGAAGAGCTTAGTAGACATTACTGTTTTCCCCCCACTGTAAGCCACAGCACATATGTAAGGTGGCACCCTGGGGAGAAGGGACAGTGTAACCAAGCCACAATCGGTATCAAGATAACTGGTCTCCACAGGAGAGAAATTTATGATACTTTTCTTAGCATAACCTTTTGCTTGATTTCTAGGAAAGATACTGAACGTCTTTTGAATGATCAGAGCCACACATCTCAAAGCCAGGTCCACAGAGCTCCTGCATCAGAATCCCAGGGGCCTTGTTAAAGTGCAGGTTCCCAGGGTCAATCTTCAGAGAATCCAGCAGAGCGAGCCTGGTGCAGAGCCAAGGAAGCTGCACTGAACAAGCAGCTCCCGGGGTTCTTCTGCACCCCACAATTTGAAACCATTCATTGAGAGCCTGCGAGTTCCTAAAAAATTCTAACGTCAGCAGATTTTCCTCCACGCTGCTATGTGTGTTGACTTTCAAAAACATCATTTATAAATGTGCCAGATTCCACTTGTCCACAAATGACCTACAGTGATAATCCGTTTTCAACACCAAAAACGTAGGGAGGCATTCAAAACCACTGATGTAAAAGGAAACAGAAATCTATTTGGGGAAAATAGCTGTAAAACGAAAAGTGAAATCTGAGCTTGACTAATTTCATTTAATTCTCTGTATTACCTCACCAGTTATAATATAATAATGTTCATACTTTTCATAAGATAGCAATCTCAGGTTAAAAGACAGAAACCTAATGTTGTAAATCACTAATTTATTTTATATCACCAGAGAAACTATACCAGTTACATTTAGATGCCTATCCAATTGTATTCATACCTTCACGTATTCAATTGATTACTAAGGATTTATTAACTCTAAGGCAGTGCTCCACGTGCTGAAGTTACGAAGTAAAATGCCTCTGCCATCACAGTATTTACATTCAAGAAGGGAAGACAGACAATAAACACTTAAGTAAAATAGCTACAATGTCAAAGGTGAAAAGTGCTATGGAAAAATGTAGAACAAGGAACAAGGTATTTGAAGTTTGTACAGGAAGAAGTTAGAAAAATTTTTTGACATCTGAGTAACATCTGAACATGATGAGGGAGTAAGTCTTGCAAATACCAAGGGAAAGAATATTCAAGCAGCGTAAATACCAAGTGCAAAAGCCCTTAGACAGAAGCATACTTTTCCCATCCAAGGAACATCCTCAGATTGTAGCCAGAAGGGCGCAATTGAGAGAAAGAGCAGAAAAAGATGAGGTAAGGCATAAGAATTCCAGCACAAGGAGGCATATATTGTGACCTTGACTTTTATTTCAAATGAGACTGGAAGAAGCCATAGGAAGGACTGAACTAAGAAATTATATGAACTAACTTATGATTCGGTGGGTCATTCTGGCATCTGAATTGGGCACAGACTGTAAGAGAGACAAGGACAGAAAAAAGGAGCCAAAGTAGGAGATTTTCCAGCAATTTCAGGGTGAAACAATGTTCAATGATGATAAGTTTAGACTGTAAGTTGTGGTGATAGTGAGAAATGGTAAGATTCTGGGAAAAAATTTGAAGACAGAACCAAAGGATTTATGGAAAAATCAGATGTAGACTCAAGAAAGAGAAGAGTCATGGTTTTTTATCTAAGGAATTGAAAAAATGAAGCTGCTAGATGTGGAAAATTGGAAGAAGCAAGTTTTAAGACACGTTTATCATCCAGATAGCAATGTCAAGTTGACAGTTGGATCAATAAATCTGAAGTTCAGGAGAGCTGTCTGGGCTGGAGGTACAAATCTGTAAATCACCAACCTAGATGATATTTCCTAGTGAGTGAGCATAAATAGAAAAGACAATTTTAATATCTAAACTCTAAATACTAGGGCATTTCAACATTTAAAAATCAGAAAGATGAGTAGAAACCATCATAAGGACAGAAAAGAGTGGCCATTGAGGTAGTAGAAAAACACAGACAAATGGAGTATCCTTGAAGCCAAGCGAACACATTTCAAATAGGTCGGAGGAATCAAGGATGTTCATTGCTTGGAGGTCAGTAACATTCAGACTGAGAATTGAACATTAGATTTAGCAACATGGAGGTGAATTATGATTTTCACTAGAGCAGTTAGATGTAGTTCTGGAATCAAAATTCTGATTTTATTGAATTCAGAAGAAATTAGGAAAGGAGAAATTGGAGAGAACCAGTATAAAAAATTCACTTCAAGATCTTAGCTCTAAGGAAGAGGTGAGAAATGGAATGACAATGTAGAGAAATATGAGGTCCAAACAAATGACTTTTCTCTTCTCATTCTTTCTTGCTTTCCCCTCCTTCCTTTTCAAAAAAAAAAAAAGAAGAAGAAGAAAGAGAATATGAATAGTTAAAGAATATTTGCATTCTAAGAGAATATTCAAGTAGAAAAGGCAATTTAATACAAAGGACAGGAGGAGAGAATTGCTGAGCAAGGTCCTTAAATAGATGAGAAGAGATACATGCAATCTGGTAGGTAAGTGGAGGTATTCAATTTTTTTCTTAATAACAAATTGCAGGTGCATATAGATATATAGAAGGGTTTGGGCCGGCTTATAAAAGTCCTCTGTTGTTTGCTTTTTACTCAGTGAAACAGGAAATAAAAATCATCTATCAAGACATGGGAGGTAAAAGGGTTTTGGGAGGTTTGAGAAGATAAAGGAGAGACTGTATTGTGGTCTAGGAGACTGGGAAGGGAATGCACTTGGGAAATGTGATAGACTTCCAGCAGCATAAGGAGTCATCCTGAGAATGTAAGGTGAAACATGTTAGCCATTGTGATCAAAATGTCTACAGCCAAATTTTTAAAATCTGAGTAAACCATCATAACAAGTTTTCCAATTCATGTTTGAAATATCTCTTTTTAATCTTGTCAAGTATCAACTTGAGTGTTTCATAGTCTCCCTTTGAAGTGCTGAGTCATAACTATTACCCCTACCTGCTAGATGGGAATTTTTGAGGGTCAGTTGCTAAATCTATTATTATTATCCTTATAAGATAATGAGATTTCTATATTTTTTAACCTTCATCCTTTACACTATGGCTTAAAAAAATCTCTATGGCATGATTTAGGTTGACATATACTTTCTAAGTTTATTCCTACCAATAATATGCTAAATGCTGTTCAAAGGAAATCATTCTCAATTTTGAGCTTTTGAGGTCTTAGATATTTATACCAAAAGCTGATACAAAATTCCTCAAAGCAGAAACAATTTTAGTTCAAAACCACATGGCATGTTACATATATTTTACTAATGGCAAGAGAGATAATAATCAAATTAGCCAAAATAAATAAGAAGAAAGAAAGAACCGGAGAGAGAGAGAGAGAGAGAGAGAGAGAGAGAGAGAGAGAGAGAGGAAGGAAGGAAGGAAGGAAGGAAGGAAGGAAGGAAGGAAGGAAGGAAGAAAGGAAGAAAAAAGTTTTATAACTCAGTAACTCAGGATATTTTATGTAAATGACAGGAACTCCTTCAGGCAGTCCTGCTTCTAAGTTCTTCACAAATTGTGAGTTCATTCACTGCTACTAATTAACACCCTGCTTCATGTTTCATACCTTGCTGCAGTTCCCATTCATCTACTGGTTTCTGGGCAGTGACTCAAGTAAGCTGTGTGAGAGAGGTATAGCTGGCATTTATGGAGGAAAAAAATGAGACTTATAGCTACATTGTGATTTCAGAGATACCACCTGTTATCACCAGGAATGACTGATTCTCCCTTATCTTTTCCAGAGTTACAAATCAGATGTCTCTTACCACTTTTTTTGAGACTTCAGAGTGCCTTAAAATTGGTAAGAGCAAAGAGGGACAATATATCAATGCCCACTTTATGGGACCTGGGTATATATTTTTTCATTTTAATATCATATATCTTACACGTTTATATTCAAATGAATATGCCCCTATCTGTGGCATATTTTGGTCATATGCATGAGCTATTGGATAACGGGTGTTTGTTGTTGAGCCCTAATCATAGCATGTTCCTATAGAAAAGTAGAATTTACCTTGCCACTCTGTTAACATGATGACATTTCAGGTTTGTGCACCATAATGGCAAATAAATGTTTTCAAGCATATGATAGTTTCGTAAGATATATTATCTTATATTTGCTTTTTTAAAAATGTCTTCGATGAGAGGAGCACGCTGATAACTGCATGGGAAGGGTCTTGTGAACAGAGGGGAATCCACAGGGGAAACCCTGAGAAGAAACCTCAACGAAGAGAACCACACAACACGGAACAACACACAAAGGTTAGAGAAAAAAGGGGAGAGCGGGAGAGGGAAAGGGAAGCAGCGGTTCGGGGACAGAGACTCGGAGCGCGGCCCGGGGCTGGCAAAAACAAAGGGGGATTGGGGGACTGCGGTCACAGTGGAGCTGGATCGAGGGCGGGCTGGAAGCCGAGACCTAGGGAGCGTGGAAGCCCCACAAGACTGTGGACAATTTAACATCCGAACTCAAGGGACAGCACGCAGTGCCCTAATCAGATCACAGAGCCTAAAGTGGACCAGGGACTGTGGAGCAGGGCGGTAGCACTTCCCGGCGGGCGGGGTGAGAGCAGGGCACCAGCCCACAGCAGCTCAGCACCCCTGATTTACGGAGGAGACTGACTGTGGGGAGCGCCTTCTGAGGACAGGGCTCTTGGAGTGAGGGCTGGGGCTGGAGTGGGCACAGCTGCATTGGACGTGCTTGGAGTGAATCCGGCGGTCTCAGCAGAGCCGGGAGCGTAGAGCGGCTGCCGCCCGAGCTACGGCCTGTGCGCACAGGGCTTTCGGCGCCTCGCCCACCGGGCCGCCGCGACACCACTGCCTGCTCACCAGAGCACTACTTTTGGTGCCCCGCTCACCAGGCCGCTGCGGCGGCTCTGCCTGCGCAGAAGTGCATGGCTGGGCTCTCGGTGCCCCGCCCACTGGGACGTGGCGCATCACTCCGTGCGCGCACCGGGCTTTCGGTGCCCCGCCCACTGGGCCGCCCCACAGCGCTGCTGCCTGCTCGCCGGTGTGCTCCAGGGCTTTTGGCACCCTGCTCACCAGGCCGCCGCAGCACCGCTGCCCGCTCGCGAGACCAGCTTTCGGTGCCCTGCCCACCGGGCCACGGCAGCACTGCTGCCTGCTCGCGAGAGCGCAGCTGGGCTTTTGGCATCCCGCCCACCGGGCCTCTGGGGCGTTGCGGACCGCGCGCGCAACTGGGCTGCCTGCCGGGTCTCTGCGGTGTCATTGCCTGTGCGCGAGACTACGCAGCCGACCGGGGCCACTGCCAAGCCCCAGCCCATCCAAGTGCTGCCCTGCGGGCATGCCTTACAGATACAATTGAAGGAGGGGCAGCCAAGAGGAGGAAAGACCAGAGCTCCTGCGCCCCGCCCCCACTGAACCACCAGCCCCCCTGCTCAAAGAGGAATCTGCTATTGTGTCTCAGGCCCACCCTAGCTCCTACTCACATGCCCCCACCCCTGGCCACACCTTTACTACCCTGCTATCTCACAGCTAAGACAGCAACCTGAAGTGCCCCAGGTCACAGAAGCTGTCTGCTTCCCCCAACCCTCTCCCAAAATCTCCTTCTCCCACAACTGAGTCCAAAAGAAAAAATAAAGAGAAGCCCATCTGATACGCAAACCCCCAGAGGGAAAACAGACTTGTGCGTAAAGCAAAAAGAACCACATCAAACACAATGCACACCTCAGAATCCAAAGCCCCTCCAGAAGATCAGGGGCAGTCTTTAGTAAAGGACCTTGCACACTTGGAATCAAATCTAAGTGAAACAGAATTCAGGGCTGCATTAATCAAGACACTCAGAGAGCTCACTCAATGCTGGCAAAGTACCCAGACACAGTTAAA